>VUQH01088620.1:10719-32230 GCA_015106775.1 Etroplus canarensis | reverse complement strand
TAAAAGTTATAATCTTACTTAAGTAGCTTAATAGGGCACAGAGTGTATAATCAAAATATATTTACCACCCTATGCCCCCCTCTGGACATGCCCCTGGGGAGCATACTGAGTCATGGATATTTCATACTGATAACAAGTGTTGCATACTGAAAGTTCAGGATGACTACATGCTGCATTGGATCCCAAGTCTCCATTATCTATTTGCTACTTGACCTTCAGTTCAACCGCTTGATATGTTACAGAAACACATTAAATGCATTGAGTTGAATAATTCAGTGCTGAGGTTTACTTTATCACAGTACTTTAATAGTTCTGTAATGCATCACAAACTGCATTTTGCCTGTTAAAATCAGACTATGACCCAAACTGAACTATAGTGTCTCTTTCTTTTTTTTAATGCAAGTATCTTTTTTTGTATATTTAAAGTGAACCTATAATTCTCTGTGTTTTCATTCCTGGACTCTATTGGAGTAGCTTTGCATGATTCACAGTTCAAAATAATCATTATTTATCTTACACTGGGCTTTGATGCAGCCTATCAGTTTATCCTCTGTCTGAAACCAGCTGTTTTACCTCCCCTCCCATGAAGATCACTCTGTTTGTCGTCTTTTGATTGGGTGCCCCTTATACACAGAAGGTTTGACCAACAGGTATGCAGGGCTGTTGTTTTCCCAGCCACAGCAGTGTATGTCAGAGATGACCATATCAAGGATGTTGATAGGGAGGAAAGGACTGTGAATCCATGTGTTTGAAGCCTCGGCTACATATGTAACAGAAAATAAGGTTAAAGGTTCCCTTTAATAAAATAACTATCTGCTTCCATCGCTGCTGGTAATTTCCAAGAACATCTAATCAGCTTATGCAAACCTCTTGAAACTGAAGTGTTACGATTTAAAATTCAGTACTGGATCCAACACAACACACATCCCCATGTATAACTCTCAGTAATCCTGACTTTGCTCGTAAAACAGTCTTTTGTACTGAGACTAATTTCCCCAGAGGAGATACTCATTTCCTCTGTGTTTGTGTGTTGGATTTATCTATGATTGTCAAGTGTAGGGTTGGGCGGTTTGCTCCATAGTCTAATGGTTCTGGTCTGAAGAGGGTAACGTGCAGCCATTATGATAGCGCTATCTTCCCTCCATTATGTATAATGTGTGGTACAGATGCAAAAAAACTCCATAGTGCACAAATGAGAGAGAAATGCACACCAGGATTTTATTTCTCATTTCAAGCATGACGAGAAATGATAAGTCATGACATTTGCTGGCTCTTTACTTTTTTACCTTAGACCTATAGCTCCCCAATGAGGGGGAGTTCAGGAGATGTGATAAACAGCAGATCTACAGGTCTACTCTTCAATTTAAAAACCAATCCAGTAGTCAGCAATATCCTCTGTTTTGCTTCTCAATCGCACACATTCATTTCAATGTATGCCTGAGTCCAAGCCTGAACTTGTGTGTGTGTGTGTGTGTGTGTGTGTGTGTGCGCGCACACGCCCAGACACGTTCGTGTTTCAAATGTTGGTAATGTGTGGAGATGCAAGATGAAACACTGGTGAGGCAGATCAAGTTTCAGTGGGAAAGTGAGCTAAAAACCACCTTAATTGGTGAGCTGTCACCAAACACTTTGACCATCACCAATCCCCAACATCATCATCCATCAGCACCACCCTAATTAAGTGTCAAGTCTAAGTTGATTTTGATAGTTTAGTTTGATGAGAGTGAGCCACTGGAACATTGAAAAAGATGTCTAAAGTTGAAGGTGTCACTTGAATTGATTTTAAAATGCTACAAACACAAGTGATTTAATGGACTGATGCCAAAAAATCACTCTACTGATCCCTTAAGTTCAGAGGCTGGATTAAGGTGTAATGCATCAGATGATATGCATTTCCTGTTCTGAAAACTAATTTTAGCGTTTGAGACATGAAAGATGTTATGTCATTAGTGATGTTGTCCATCCTTGTCTGTGCCCCTCAGGAAGCAGGAAGACCTGGTGCAGAATGTGAGGAGGCGGCTCGAGGAAGCCCTTATGGCTGATATGCTGGCTCATATAAAGGACACGGCTGCAGACGCAGCAGCCGACAAAGTAGAGGTGAAGGGTGAGCAGGTGGACAAGGAGGAATTATAGCCAAGGTACATAGAAATGCACTAATGATTTCAGTATAGCTGACTTTCTATTGGTTCATCAGTTGCAACTCTTTGCTTTTTACATTGCTAAACAAGTAACTCTACTCCATCTCTCCCACAGATTTGTTTGACACATTTGCTGTTAGTCTTTCCAATACTCAAACGGCTCCATGAAGGTTTGTATACAGTTAAACTGAAGCAGACTTTATATGCAGACATTCTGCAGATTTTGTTAACCTAAACAAAGACTGTTGTCTTTTATATTTTTTACATATGTCAGAATAATCCTGAAAAGGTGCTTTGGGTTTGCATTTTTACCTCTACTAATGTCTGGCAGCTGTGGATGGTGCTCGACACAATGCAGTGTTACATTTAGTTAACAGCTGTTTATGCTCAGTGTTGAAAATGCAAACCTTAATGTATAAGAATGATGTTATTTTTTTTTAAGTGTGTTCATTTTCTGCTGTTCTGCTATATTTTAGTGACACTGCAAGTAGTGCATTTGGAAGCATAGAAAAGCTGCAGTATTTTTACATGCACACACAGCACTCTTGTGGCTGTGAAGGATGATTACAAGTTTTTACAGTTCAGGGTGGTTTTTTTTTTCTCACAATAACTTGAGTTTACATAGCTTTGAAGGTTAAGTCTTTTGCATTTTCAATGTTTTGACAACTACGGTTGAGTTTCAGTTACTGAAAAGGTGTGTTCCCTCAGAAAATACACACTGCAGATGTACTGTTTTTTCTGTCAAATAAAAGCATCTTGTTTGTATTTTATATCTCCAATTGTTTCTTAAAACAATACTCAATGTTCACAGACCCACTTTTTCCCACAGACCAAATTTCTCTATAGACAGTAATGCATGCAGTTCATCATACATTATCACAGTACAAAATCCTGTGATATCTCCTACACTGTTTCTAGGAATCTACATGAATCTAAACTAAAACGTGATCGATGACTAAACCTCTGTTCTGTGGGGACCAAAACAAAGATTGTACCTTTTGAGATGACCCATTCTTCATGTGCAGGGAAGATGCAGCATATTAAGAGCTTTTAGCTGATGATCCTTTTGTCCTTATTGACAGTAAAGAGAGCCTCTGCATCTACATAACCTTTCACCTGAAGCTAAAATTAGACAAAACCAAAGTTTGTATTTTTAGTACTGAATTTCCTTTGTGTCAGAGTACCAGAACATGTTGAGGCAATTATTCTTAGTGTAGTTTAAGACTTGGGTGGGGGAAAATATATAATACTGTGCAAAAGTCTTGATCCAACCTTCATTTCTTTATGTGCTGCTTCCAAGGAACCCAGACTTTCTTGTCATTTTTTTTTAAAGTGGTCTTGAGCAATTGTTCTCCAGGCTTTCTGAATATATTTTAAAGGTTTTCTTTGGACATTAGTGGTTTCACTTATTTTCAGTCCAGTCATTGTACTTCACTGTTTTCAGAGGAATTTTTTTGTTTTTTAAGCTAATTAATGCTGACCTATGAATCATTCAAGCATAAAAAGGCACTTATATAAAGGATAAACCTGTGTTCTGTCTACACACAAGGCAACTTAGCAAAGAGCCGATTTTAAATTGTACCTTGAGGCATTTTGTTAGTAGCAGCCTGTTGCAAAAATTGCATACTTTTATTTCTTTTTAGTTGAATCTATGAAAAATGCCAAAGATAAGTTTGACAGGGATAAAATAGCATTTTTGCACCAACACAGTGATTCCCAAAGATTTATTAACTAAAAACTTGGCATATCTTGGCATGGTGTGTAGTGTAGAATTTGAAGAAGCTGAACAAGTGGAGGACAAAAGAAGCAGCATGCCTAAAACCATACCTACAGCAGACCAACAGTATCTAAATGAAGCCATCCTTAAAGAAGAAAAACTGAGTAAAGGTGTAGGTATGCTGGATTACACAAGACCTGGACTGAAAATCAGTGGCAACAGGTCTTAAGGAGTAATGAAGCCGAATTTGAAATTTTTGGTTCAAATCATCAATATGCAGGTTTGGCAAGAGGTACAACAGTAAGTGTCTACAGCCATCTGTAAAACGTGGTGGCTTCTGTGATTTGGTTTTTTTTTTTTTGGGCTGCATTTCAGCCAGTGGAATTGGGGAACTTGCCAAAATTAATGGAATTATGAACGCAGAGTAGAACAGTCCAATCAGTCTGATTGTCATCAGACTGACAATGATCCCAAACACACCGACAGTACTGTAAAATCCTTTCTGTAAAGAGAAACACTATCAGTCATGAACTGGCCTCCTCAGAGCCTGGACCTTAGTGTTACTGAAGCAGTGTGGGATCATCTTGACAAAGAAATGAACAAAACACAACAAATATCCAAAGAAGAGCTTTGGAATGTCCTTTGAGGACCCTGGAGAGCTATTTCTGAAGACTACTTACAGTTATTACAAGAATGCTTACCTAAGAGAGTTCAAATTATAAAGAATAAACGCAGTCATACCAAATATTGACTTTCAAGCTCATTAAAAATTGTACAAACTCTGTTTTTGCCTTATGGACTGTATTTACAGTGCTGGAAAAAATTAAGAGACTGCTGCAAATATTTCTGAAATCAGCATTTCTACATGTATCCCAGCCATTCCAATCCAATTCCAATATGAGCACACATCATTCTTCTTAATGAGGTACTGATTAGGTGATCACCTGAACCAAATCTTACTTAACAAGGAAAAGTATAAAAAAACACTGCTGTATTCATCATGATCCTCTTGCAATAGGACCAGCTGGATGGCAAAAACAATGCTAGTAGTACCTCAAAAATAATTTTAGTCATAAAATAACTATTGATCATGCCAAAAGAGTTGAAAAATTATGAGTGAGGAAAAGAAGCTTTCAGTACTGGTTTTACTGACAGAGAGATACAGTGCGCTTCAGGCTGCTTCTATCCTTAAAATGTGCAGTACATAAGAACAAGGTCAAGCAGCAGACATTGGGAGCAATGAAGCTACAGCCTGGCAGAGGACGAAAACAATTCTCCACTGACCGGGATGACCATTAACTCATGCGAATGTCACTCAGCAACTGTAGGATGACATTAAGTGACCTACAAAAAGAATGGCAAATGGCAACTGGTGTGAAGTTCACGGTGAAAATTATTAAAAAGAGGCGCTGAGGGGCAGGGCTGAAGTCGTGTAAAGCTAGGAAAAAAGCCCCTCATCAGTGAGAAGCAAATAATAGCCAGGATGAGGTTTGCAAAAGACCATAAGGATTGGACCATAGAGGAATGGAGTAAGGTAGTCTCTGACTAGTCTGATTTTCAGCTTTGCCAAACACCTGGTGGTCTAATGGTTAAACGGAGACCTGAAGAAGCCTACAAGCCTCTCAAGGGGGCTTAAGCAAAGCTGGAATTGGGCAGATCATCTTTACAAAGCATGTATGGATCAAGCCATGTACAAGGTTATCCTGGAAGAGAACATGCTTCCCTGAGGGAAGGGTTCTGACTGAATATTCCCCAACTCTGAGGATTGGTTTTTCCAGCAGGACAATGCTCTATGCCACACAGCTAAGTCAATCAAGTTGTGGATGAAGGACCACCAGAATAAGATCCTGTCAATGGCCAGCTCAATCTCCAGACCTGAACCCCATTGAAAACCTTTGAAATGTGATCAAGAGGAAGCTGGGTGGCCATATGCCATCAAATACAGCTGAGCTCCTTGAATTTTTGTGCCAGGGGTGGCATAAAGTCACCTAACAGCAATGTGAAAGACACATGGAGAGCATGCATGAAAGCTCTGATTGAAACTTAGTGTTAGTCCACCAAATACTGATTTCTGAACTCTTCCTAAGTTAAAACATTGCTATTGTGTTGTTTTAAAATGAATATGAACTTGTTTTCTTTGTATTATTTGAGGTATGAAAACACTGCATCTATTTTATTTCCATGTCTTATGTTCTGCAAATAAATGCTCTAAATGACAATGTTATTTGGAATTTGGGAGAAATGCTGTCAGTAGTTTACAGACTAAAACAAAAAATGTTTATTTTACTCAAATGTATACCTGTAAATAGTAATATCAGAGTAACTGATACTTTTGCAGTGGTCTCTTAATTTTGTCCAGAGTTGTATGTTTGTACATGTTTCAATAAACCCTTTCATCTATTTTTCATTTTCCTAGCAAAACATAAAGAAATGAGGGCTGGCACAAGACTTTACAGTACTGTATGATCTTGTATCAGGGTGACCAGATGTCCCTCTTTATGTGGGACCACACCGCATTGTTATCCCCTTTCCCCCTGTCCCACATCTTGAGATGATGTCCCACATTTTAACTGGCTCTGCAGGACCTGCACTTTGATTGAGTCTGGCATTGACCTGATGCCATGTGAAGGAAGGAGGGGAGACTTTTCATTATAGCTGAGGTAAGGGGAGCCTGTCTAATACTCTGCTAATCAGAGAAAGTTATTAATTACCACAAAGTCACAAGCTCTGTGAATTTTGGAGAAATGTGAGGAAAACATGCACAGACAAAAGGAAATTATCCTTGAATAATCAAGTGAAACTGTGTGGAAGGTGATTCTTTGAGGGGTTTTGCCATGTTTTTGTGTCAGTCTCACAAGAAACCTGTGGGTCCAAAAGATGGTGGATGCTTCCCCACTGAAACCCAAATAAGAGCTAAACAAAACAGCTACTGAAATACCAATAGTTTTAATGATTAGTAGGATAAAAAGGAGGCATGTATGAGAAGAAACGGTAATCTGAAGCTTTCATTTACGCTTGTTATATGTACTTAATGAGGGAGTTGGAAAGTTGTGTTCAAATAAAAAGTCCTTCACATGCTGAATGCAACTCAGGATTAGTAACATGTCCCACATTGTGCTCAGGAACATTTCCAGTATTTTTTTAAATGGGGTGGCACATAGGGGTCCACCAAAAGTCAGGGCGAGTCTCATGGTAAACCAGGAATTTTGATGAGAAATAAAGATGGAAAAAAACCACCTGAAAACTGGTTGAAAATTCAGTGAGTTATAATAATAATGATTTTAACGTGCACAGACCTCCTATTTCTATAAAAACCCATTAGAGAACATAGCTGCCCTGTAATAATATAGCACAAGTACAAGCTATAACAGCAGTTAGTGGACCTAATAACATGCAGTCCAGTTACAGCTGTTACTCCGGTTACTCTTTACAGAGTTGTACAAGTAAATAACAGTGACTCACACATCCTTTATTTGCAGTTTGCACGGTAAAGAAGTCCAGGAAGGGTAGGCATGGGGTACAGTTCGTTTGTTGGGATCTGGTCACCCTATCTTGTATTATCTTAAAATAAACTTGAAAATGACTAATTGAATTTGTGGTACAAAATATAGTGCCTGGAATATTTAGACCTGGCTGGCAGATCTGGCTGTTATTTTTTAATGACCTTGAAAGAGGATGACCATACCAGAGCCAGAATAAAAGCCTTCCCTGCTTTCTTTCCATGCATTGTCTATAGAGAAGTGCATGTCCTGCATTTAAGGTGACCAGATGTTCCTCTGTGTAAGAGTACACAGCACTTTTTTCCCTTGTCCCCCTGTCCTATATCTTAAGATGATATCCCACATTTTGACTGCCTCTGCAGGACACTCACTTTTCTAAAGTCTGGCTTTGACCTGATGCGTGTGAATTATAGCCAAGTGCAGGTTAACCTCTCTTTGGTGCCACTGCTATGTCTATCAGGGAAAGTTGCACAGCACCAAAAAGTCACATTTTGGCAAATATGATGAAAAATATCACAGAGAAAATGAAGCCAAAGTTTATTCTGAGAAATAGGTTTTGGGCTTTTTGCAAGAGCTATCTTTGCAGTTTCACACAAGGGAAACTGGTGTGAAGTGGCAGTGTATGTGTTTGTGTCATACAATTGTGATGCGTCTGCCAATCTGTGGTTGCGTCCCTGCTGGAACCCAAAGATGGTTACCAGACAGAACAGCAGCTGAAATAAAAGAGAACAGGGGACAAGATGAGACCAGAAAAACAAACTCAAGCTTCCTTTTATCCTTACTGTGTTTACTTAGCAATAGAGTTGAAAAAGGTGACTGTAATATTTTTGACCTTTACATGCTCAACACCAGCCCAGTAACTTGAACAGTTTATTGTATTTTTTATTATTAAGTTAGATATGAAACTTTCAGACTACCTCCCAGCTAGGGTGACCACATGCTCCACTACATGTGGGACCTCTGTCCCACACATTCAAACAGTGTCCCACATTTTGATTGGCTCTAGTTTTCAAATGTCAAGACTGTAAGAGACAGTCTTGCTTTGATTGGATAGCTGTGAAGAAAGGCTGTCATCATGGGGTCTCCTACTGGTTAACATGTCACCATCTTCTGCTGCCTACACTACACCCAAAGTCCAAGTCACCACAAAGTCACAAGCTGTGCCTATTTTCATTTTTTTTTAAAAAGTGCCTGCAATAACCGGATGAAACTTGGTGGAAGGTGATTGTCAGTCAGTTTGTGAGTCTCATAAGAAACCTGTAGCTCAGACAGATGCTGATGGATACTTCAACCACTGAAATCCAGATGATTACTAGACAAAACAACCACTGAAATAACAATAGCTGTAATTGTTTGCAGGATGAAGAGGGGGAGAAAGAACAATAAACTTGGGCTCTTTATTTATGCTCGTTATATTTACTCTGTGAGGGGAAATAAAAATGCCCTTCACATGCTTCCCACATTCTCCCACACTTGGTTTTGCGGGGATGTGCTCACCCCAACTCCCAGCACTACTAACATGTCCACCTTGAAGAATAAAGAGTGCATGGGCATCGCTCAGTGATGCTGATGGACCACCCCAAATACCTCATTGGTAGCCATGATGAACACACCCAACCGCGGTGGCATTTTTTAACATGCATCGGTGCCTTTACAGAAAATCCCGCACAGAGGAGGAGAGTGACACTGCGCCCTGACAGACGCACAGAGGTGGGGTGACAGCGGTCCTGGCTGCTCTCTCCTTGCTGCATGTGGCCTTTGAACCCATTGTTGTGTCGCGGGTGACGTCAGTGCCGTGTGCGGGAGACGGAGCGGCGTGCGCCTGGCGAGACAAAGGCTGCGGACCGACCGGGGTCAGGCAGGCAGCAGCGGAGAGCCGATAACCACTGTTTTTATTTAAACAACAAAAAAAAAAAAAAAAACCTCAAAGGTGATCGCTAAGCTTGGATTTCAGCTGCGCTCTCCCTGACGCTGGGAGGCATGAAGAGGCAGTGACACTCCTGTGGAAACGCTTTGACTCCCCTGGAGGAGGAAAACAACAGTGCCCTCTTTTCGTTTTTAGACGTTTTTCTCATACGCCCCCCTTTCGGCTTTGCTAGTTAGCCAACCCGCTAGCTCCTAGCGCTGCTCTCCTCCTTCTGTCTGCTTTCCCTAAAGAACTGGGCTGTGAGCGAAGAGAGGAACTCACCGACAAAGGCTGAATAAAGTAAGTTCGTGTGGTTTCTGTACTTGTTTAATTTTTTTTAAAAAAGCTAGCAGCAGCTTGTAAATGGGAGCACAAGTTCGACTGTCACAGCGGAGCTAACCAGCTAACCGCGGCGCTCTCAAACAAAGAGGTCGACAACGTGACTGAGTGCCGACAGTGTGGAGCTAGCCTGCTAGCTTTTGCTTCTTGGAGCTTAACGACAGCTTACATGTCTCCTATCTTACATATTAATGCGATCGCCACACACACACGGGTTCATCTTATCCGCGTCGGCCAATACTTTATCTCGTTGTGTTAAGTCGAGCGTGCTTTTATCCTGACAAAACAACCAGCCTCCTGGATGGGCTCAGTTGTCAGACAAACAGCAACAACAGACAAAGCAAGGCGCTCAAATCAATACTGTTGATGCGTTGTTGTTGTTGTTGTTGTTTTGTGATTTGTGGCTCCAAGGTGTTCATTTCTTGTGTTTAACGGAGGGGAAAAAAAACACTTGATTTTTGTTTTGTTTTTTCGTATTTTAGCAGAGGGTGAGCTCACTCCCAAACAAGCATCCGTGATCTGATGTAAGATCCACGGAGAGACTATGCCTAGTCCTTTATTTCACCCCGAGATTATGGACCACGACGTGGTGATCAGCAGCCAGCACAACGGGGTCGGTCTGTCGCGGGAGACAGACCAGGAGTCCCGGGAAGAGGACCACCAAGAGGCGCTCCGCTTCGCCCTGGACCAGCTGTCACTGATGGCCCTGGAGAAGGTGGACTGTGGGGGCGGCGGCGGGAGTGGAGGTAGCGGACTTGTCGACAGTCTGGATGGGACACAGGGTCCCGGATCCGAGAGCTGCAACGGTGTGAGCGGAGGAGGGTTCGTGGACCTACAAATGCTGGACCATCCCAGCGGTTCCCGGGACTTGCCGTCGTCCTGCTCTCCATCCCCAGAGTGCTACGGCTCAGGGGGGTGCCACATGGCCGGCTCCCACTCTATGCTTCACGGGGAACAAAGCTCCGTCCTCTGCAGCAGGAAAAAAAGTGTCAACATGACCGAGTGTGTGCCTGTCCCCAGCTCCGAGCATGTGGCCGAGATAGTGGGGAGACAAGGTAAGGCTGTGCTGTTATGTGTTTATGAGCAGCCTGGTTGTTCTTTGTTTGGGTGACTGCCTGGTGAGAGCTGGGTCTGTAAACTTTAGCTGTCTGAGCTTGGTGCTGCTCTCTTGCTCTGCTCTTTAGTGGCGGCATAATGCGGCTACTCCACTGAAATGACATGCCTGTAGTATTTACGTGCCTTTTTTAAATCAGTATTTAGACAATGCCTTGACAGAGAGTGAGGGAGTGAGTGTGGTTGATGAGTGGGATGGAGGGGGAGGGGAGGGGAGGGAGAGGGTCAGACAAAGCGGCAGATTGTCGGGAGTCTGGACATGTCTAGCAGCCTGCACCAAACAAAGGAAATATCGCGAAATGTGCCGATTTTTTTAATACTGTAGATCACAAGCGATAGTTTCGAGCTCCGAACTCGCATATTCACCTCATATATGTGTTTGTGCGAGTTTTTTATCGGCATTTCTGAGCAGATTTTGGGCTGAAACGGGGCAGCAGGCGCACAAACACGGGACTGGGCGGTGTTACGCCCTGCACCCAGCTCTGTCTGCCGATGCTGCTTGCTGCTGCTGCTGCTGCTTGCTTCGAGCCGCTGCATTTTTTACCCGATATTCTTTCTATTATTTCTGTTTACAAATGCCCTGCAGCTGAAATTTACTCATGTCGTGGTTTTATTTTTCCCGTCGCGCTGGCGCTAACATTATGGCATTGTTCTCTTTGTTTGAAAAAGCCATGCTTTCTGCTTCCCAGAATGACATCACGCTCTGCGCGTCCTATTGGTCGCCGAGAATGAAGCTTCCCTATTTAAAGAGACAGAGCACAGTGTGGATGCTGCTGCTGCCTCTTGCTTGCTTATGAGAGGACACATGCAGTGCAGCAGACACTGACTTAATATGTGGGTCTTAATGAATGTCCTCCACTACCTCCTGGCTTTGCTTCCACTTTGATAAAATGCGCATGCAACTAAAAGGGAGAGGCAAAAAGTCAAAGTCATCTTTATTGCAATTCTGCTAATGTTGTTTATTATTATAGCTCCCCCTGCCCCACAGTGTGGAAACAAGACAGTCAAGAAGAACTCACGTACTGTACATTTTCTTCTGGACTCTGCACGTGCTGTACATTTTACACATTTTTCTTTATATTTAGTACATTTTCTGAACACAGCATTGTATTTGATTATACTATCTCCTATCCTTATTGTCTGTTCATTACTGGGCCACTTTGTAACTGGATGAAGGTACAAAAGCACATTTCATTGCATAGTGTACAATGTATATTTGTGTGTGTGTGATGAATAAAGCTCATCTTAAATGAAAACTAAATTGACAAAAATGAGCTACAGGTATGAAATTATAGAGTATAAATATGAATTTAGCTATTTATATGAAATATGAAAAATGCTAGAATTTTTAGAACTCTATAAACTAAGAGTCTATGCATAAATAAGAATACTTGAGATTTAGTAGGCTTATATTAGTCTGTGTTTAAATATAAATGAGGTATTTAAGATTTAAGTTTATATATATTATTACAGTCTATGTACAAATCACCGAGCTATACGCAAGTTATCAGAGGGCAAATACATTTTGAAAGAGACAAAAATCTATATACATTGTAGTGCAAATACAAAAGACATCAGTTTGAGACAGTATGTATAACATAACAGCAGTATTGTTTTTTTTATTTTGCAAAGTGGTTGTAATGGGTGTGTGTGGATTACAGTCTGGTCTTTCTGGGGTGAAGGGGTGTAGTGAGCCTCCCAACAGCTTGGTGGTTTAAAATGCAATCATCAGCAATATGGCTCTCCAGCTTGAGATGATGATAACTGAATGTTTTTCTGCAGATACCGGAAAAATGTCTCCTTGTTTTTCATATATACCATAGTTGCAAGTTAATAAGGTACACTCACACTGTAGTTTGGTCGCTCCCAATAATGATTGGTCCTTTTAATTATCAGCGGTTGGTTTAAAAGTAAATAAAATTGTGAGGTAGTGGTACCCTGATGCTGTAGTGGTTTGCACATTTGCCCTGTAAGCAGACAATCCCTAATTTGAATTAAGGTGGAGGCACAAGTCCCCTCTCACCATGCAAGGTATAACACTATTCCAAATTACAGATGTGGATTAATCTGCTGTGGTAACCCCTTGGGGAAATACAAGGTAGCAGCTGAAACTATTTTGAAATGACAACAATGCAGTTTCCCCCCTGGGATTAAAGTATTCTGATTCTGATAAAATTGTGAGTTTTTTTTCAGCTTCTGATGCAAGAATAAGTTTGGAACCACTGCTGTAGTCCAAGTTGAAATAATCTTTCAGCTGCCTTGGTAAAGGTTTAATGTTGTTTGAAAGTGTTTCATTGTAGTTTATGGTAATTTTTTGAAGCTGCAATGTGTGCTGCTGTTCACGTGTATGGCTTTATAGTGACAGTTGTTTCTAATCTTTAACGTGAACATTGCAGCTGATGTTTGTGTGCTTCTGAATCTTCCAGGTTGCAAGATCAAGGCCCTGCGTGCCAAAACAAACACCTACATAAAGACTCCAGTCCGAGGTGAGGATCCAGTGTTCATTGTGACAGGACGCCGGGAGGATGTGGAGATGGCCAAGCGTGAAATTGTTTCTGCAGCGGAGCATTTCTCTATGATCCGGGCATCCCGCTGCAAAGCTGGAGGGCCTGGAGGAGGTGGCTCTCTACCTGGACCGCCAAACCTTCCTGGACAGACCACCATACAGGTACAGTACTCCCTGTGGTGCCTGATCATGTTTTGTTTTTGTTATAATCCACTTGGATGTCAGCTAACACATCTTTTCTTATGATTGATCCAGGTGAGAGTGCCCTACAGAGTAGTTGGTTTAGTTGTTGGACCAAAGGGGGCAACTATCAAGCGCATCCAGCAGCAGACTCACACGTACATTGTAACACCTAGTCGAGAGAAAGACCCCGTGTTCGAGGTGACAGGGATGCCAGAGAACGTGGACAGAGCGAGAGAGGAGATCGAGACCCACATCACCCTGCGAACTGGAACCTTTGTAGACCTTCAGGGGGACAATGACTTCCACACCAATGGCACTGATGTCAGTCTAGAAGGCCTCGGCTCGTTGAGTGGTGGGCTGGGGGCATCTTTGTGGTCCAGGGCAACTAGCCACCATTCTGCCCCACCTCCTCCTCCACCTTCCCCACCTTCTGCTCTTTCCATGTCCATGCACCACTCCTCTAGCAGGAAGATGTCCTCCTCAGTCCCCTATCACACGCACAACGGCGGGATGAGTTCAGACAGCTTCACCACCACCCGGAAGGCCAACGAGGGAGGCAGCCCCACTAGCCCTTTTAGCACAGGCTCCAGCAGCGCTGGGGGATTCACTTTTGGGGGCGACTCTACCCCAGGACTGCCCTCCTCAGATGAACTGGGCTTTGAGTTCAGTGCTTCCAACATCTGGGCACCTTTCGTCAACAGTGGAACAGGCAATAAGGCAGCCGGCTCCTCCCAGCAGCAGCCTCTACGTCGCAACAGCAGCGGCCTCAGCGGTGGCGCCATTACTCCACGATTGTCACCAACTCTGCCTCAGGACACAGGCGTAGGCCCTCTGGATCATCCACTTGCCCGTCGTGCCCAGAGCGACCCCCTCAGCTCTCTTTCTTGGCTACAGTCTGGCAGTGGAGGAGGTGGCTCCTTCTCTGGAGCATCTAGCTCCAGCTCTGGTGGCTCATCGACCGGTTACTCCTCCTGCTCGGCTTCGTCCCTCCCTGGTGGATCGCCCACTGACTCCGAGGGAGGTGGCAGCAGCGTGGGCCTCAACTCTGGGATGCTGAGCCGCCTGAAAGGCGGCTCTGGCTCTGGGGTTGCAGGTCTGGTTGGCATCAGCCCAGGGGTCAACAGGGACTGCTTTGTGTGTTTCGAGAGTGAGGTAACAGCAGCCCTGGTGCCTTGTGGCCACAACCTGTTCTGCATGGAGTGTGCTGGGCAAATATGCCAGTCAGTGGAGCCAGAATGCCCCTTCTGTCACACTCCTACCACACAGTGCATCCGCATCTTCTCATAATGCCCTGGGCAAAGGGATGTGGTGGGGGGGATAAAATATGAAGTGGGTTGCGGCAGGAGGGGTACTCGAGTGGGGCACCAGCTGTGGCAGAGACAAAGGAAGGAGTCACACTAATAACCTTCGCACACACGAAGGACCATAATAAATGCATTAATAGAGATGATGATACTATAAGGATGTTGATTTATTGCTGATAACTGTCGAGATGATGATGATAATAATAATAATAATTAATAGTGACTTATTTTCAGATTGAAGTTAATTGAAACTGGTCTGCAGACAGATGAAGCTCAGCCAGTCTTTCAATGTTGAACTTACAGAAGGAAACTAGTGTCTTATCTCTCTTCAGGCCTTCATTTTGACCCGGAACAGCCTGCACGGCTGCCTGCCAGTCTGTCTCGACATTTATTCATTCTGGCTTCTTCTTCAAATCTCTGCCTGCTTTCTCTCTCACAGCCTTTCCTTTTGACACTTTTGTACGTAACAGATATTTTTCAATGAAGCTGTCTACGAGGCCTGCACTTTTCTACTCCTAATTTTAATGTTCTCGAGAGGGCGCTACCTGTTTCCAACAAATCCCTTTCTCCTGTGCTCTCACTCATGCTATTGTTTGTGACATTAAGCGGCAAGGTTCCTCTTTTTTCTGTGAGCTCGGGACATTTTTTTAAAGATCAACGCATTGTCAGGCACCTAGAAGAACAATAAACCCAAGGGACCTCTTATGAGGATGTTTCTCTTTGCCACAAAAAATAGCCATCAGTAAGTAAGCCAAATGAATGTTATTAATAGACATCTCTTGATTCAATCCAGTAACACGTTGGATGAATTTGGATGAGTCTGCTCCACATTTCAAATGTGGCTGTCACATTGATTAACATTAATTATCCTTTAATAAGTGAGAAACGTACCATAAGTGATACTGAAGGAATGTGTCTGAGGTCAGTTTTCTGTGTGTTTGGGCTGCCTGACAATCCCTTTACATCTCTCTCTTTGCTATGAGTGTGTATGTGTGTATGTGAGAGAGAATAATGCCCACTCATGCTGTTCTTCACATTGTGTCACCATGAGAAGGTCTGCTCTCTGTCCTGCTCTCCTTCACTTCACACTAAGTCTTAAAGGTATGCGATGCTCTGATCCATCCACACTACAGTACTTTTCCTCTCACATCCCGTGTCTGTTACATCTGGAGCCGCCTATTTGGTGTTTTCTACTAGTTTTTGACTCTTGACTGTCAAGTGTGTGGCTTACAGGCATATTTTGAACACTAGGATAAGATAGGGCTTTTCTGATGTCACACGAGAATGTGTTGTCCAATAAGGTTACAGAGAGATCCCTGCTCCTCCTACACTAAACAGTTACAAGGGGCCTCCATTAAACTTTTTTCATGCACTGTAAAGCCCAGCCCCTCTAAATAAAAAGGATAAAAGAATAGCTCTTAATGTTTTTGTTAGGTCTTCCACCCGTCTCTCACAGCAAAGCTGTATGGCACTCTTTGACAACACTGTTGTACCCATATAGCGCTGTACTCCTGGCAAAATGTAGTGCACTATATGGATGGTTGTTTGGGGTCTGTCATGTGTTTCATAGCATTACTGAGTAACTCCAGCGAGGCGGGTACATCCTGTTTTGTGTATTATTTGTATTTTGATTTCATTGTGAGTTTGCAGTAACTGCCTTTTCTAGTGTTAATACTATGTGTATGGTTTGGTCAACGTCAGTGTGATGGTGCACGGTTGCTGTTAGTGGCCCCTTTCTGAACGTGGAATCAGCTCATAGAATGAGACAAAGCCATGACAGCTGAATTAAAAGAACACACACCTAATTCTCAAGGGCTTCCTCTGACTGCACAGACACATGATCACATTTTCAGGCTCGCACAGTAGGAAGAATCAACTTATCCTTAATGGCAGCTAGTAGCTAGGTCATCCAGGGCTTCCAGACACAACTTGTGTTCAAATCCCAGCAGCTGCAGAATGTTGTGCTTCTTCTTAGATTATTTTTTAATTGTCCCTACACAGTCGTCACATTAAGTTCCTGTTGGTGTGTGGGGCGCTGCATTCATGGTGTGTCGTCCTCCCCGCACGTCATCACAGATCAGGACGAGCGCCAGGGTTTTAATAGCAAGGAATGAAGGGTAATGTAGTAGTATGATTGAATAAGCAGGCAGATGCTGCCTTGCTTTGGTGCTCTAGCCATTCAGATGTTAGTTATTTTTGTCTGTTTCCTGCTTGGGTGACGAGGTTCCATAGGTCCACATAGGTACCCGATAAAAGGCTGTCTTGGTTGAGCGCAGCAGTGCACTGATCGGTGTCGAAAAAACCGAGGGCTGAACCTGTAGTCTTTGTGAAGACGAGCTCATGGTGCTTTTTGTGTAACTCCCTGCTGAAACACAGATGAATAAGTTGTTAGAGGGAGGCCATTTCGTTCTGAGACTAACTTCTTCAATGCACTGTAGACCTGATGACCCTGTTCTCATTCTCGTCGTCCCCCCTCTCCCCCATGGGACTGCTGTTTTGAAACTGGCAGCCCATCCCCTCGTCCGGCTCTGATGTTGAGTGGTTTTTGTTTCTTTTTGCGCACACTCAGAACAGACGCAGGGCTGCGAATGTGTCTGAATGAGCAGATGTGTGATGACTGTTGTAAGTCTGTTGAGGCCCATCTTAAAGCTCTTCTTTAAACTGTCCGAGTTGATGTGTTAAACAATAAAAAGATGTTGTAATTTCAAGTTGGGTTCAACATAAATCCTGCTGTTGCACCAGGATGTTTCTGGCCATCAAGAGAATGTTAGGGTTAATGTACAGTAGTTTTAATTGTTAAAAGGTACAAGTTTTTTCACATCGACTGCTGATTTTTTTTTTTTTTTTTTCTAGCTAAACTTCTCCCCTCCCCCATTTCCTTCCTAAAGGTTTGAAAACAGGGTTTCCTGAGGCATGCTAGCCAGTGACCTCTGACCTTTTTTGTGATTAGAGGGGGGATGCAAAGAGAGCCGCGCCAGTATGGGGTGACGGACTCCCCTCAAGCCTCCACTCTCCAATTTTTTTGCTTTAATTCTCTTTGTATGCAGAACCAAAATGTAAAACGTCAGCAAACTAGGTTTCAGGCCTAACCTGTGTGTATGTATATACCCTGGATACAATCATCGGGATCTTGTTTTCAGAAGCAAAATTACTTAATTGAAGATAAGTGTAGTTTCTAAAGAACATGTATTATTATTTGTAAGTTAACCATCTGCATGTCTTCAGGCCTTCTGGCATTAGCTAATAATTTTTAAGATTGAAAAAAGAAAAAAAAACTTTTTACACGTTTTATTTTTTACAATTTATTTGCTTACCTAAATATCCCAGACAACAATGTGACCCTTTTTATTACTTCAAAATTATTTTTATTTTCCATTTTTTTATTTTCCTTATTTCCTGTGTACTACATATAGGCAATTTATAACAAAATGAGAAAATTATTAAGAAATTTTAAAATTGAAATATATTTTATTTGAAAGTTTATGGACCTTTTAACCGTGAGCCGGAAAAATTGTATAATCGTATAATTTGAGCTGACTTGACGGTTATGAGAAATGTATCAAGAGTTTTATTTTTTATGCTTCTTTAATAAAGTCTTGTTTTTTGGTTTCATTTTTTTACTGGAAAATAAGAACCTGTGTCTGGTGTCCTTACTGTATTTGCAGAAGATGTGAGCAGTTGGAGTTTCACCACAAGGTGGCAGTAGAGATGCACCTTCAGCAGATTAAACCACGACTAATGTGAAACTGGAGCTCAGGAGTGTTTGCTTGTTAGTGTGAAACCTCAAAATGAAGTTATTCATTAAGGAACGTAATAAATATTGTTAGGCTTGTAGATTTATATCTGGATTATAGACAGACAAACTGAGGATGTTAGTATGGATCCAGGCTTATGAATGTTTTTATATTAAAAGCAAGTTGATCGGCAAGGAGTACTGAGACCGGAGCTCTTCTATGGTATGTTACAGGTTTGTGTTAAGCATATTTAAGTATAGGTTGCAGATAAGCCAAATGTAATGTCTCCATATGACACAGGGTCTCAGGAGGTTAATATATTGATCTACATCAACTCCAAAATTTAGTGGTTTGTTACTTGCACTACAGTTCACCCATTAAAAATCAACTTTTTGTCACAAACTAATGCCAGTGAATCATGACCTCCCTGGGGAGGTAATAAAGGTTCCTGCTTCTCAGATGTGGGAGCTTGTCTTAGGTTTGAGTCAATGGGCTCTTAGTCCACTTTAAAGATATTTCAAGATTGCCACACTGGTTTTAGGAAGCTCAAGTGTTAAGTGAATATATTTTATTAATTAATTGAATAATTGGTAAATGAAAATACTCATTTGTAACTAATTTGGGATCCACCCCAGAGCCAATTCCAGGTATCATGGAGCGACAGGCTGGGTATGCCCTGTACAAGTCTATCATAGGGCCAAAACATGGAGACATACAGTCATTAGCACTATGGCCATTTTAGAATCACCAGTTAACCTGACATGCATGTTTTTGGGCTAAGAGGAAGCCCTGGAGAGAACCCATGCAAGCATGGGGTGAGCATGCAAACTCCACACAGAAATGTCCAAGCCAGTCCGTGAAAGCCTGTGAAGGTCACAATGAAACTGCAAACAACGCAGAACAATCTAACATTAATCATTAAATTCAGGTGTTTCATTCAGTCACATTGCCACAGATGTATTAAATGAAGTGCCTAGCTGTGCAGTCTGCCTTTACAGACATCTGAAAGAATGGGTCTCTCTAAAGAGCTCACTGAAGTCCAGCATGGTACTGTAATAGAAGTTATGTCACGAAGGGTGTCTGGTATAAAACTCTGCTAAGTTACCATTGCAGCTTAATCCTCCGTGGTGACCCCTGGAGGGAAAATACAAGGAAGCAGGCAAAGGTACATACTGTCACAAGTTGCCACAGTTGCAGCAAGTCAGTTGGTGTAATTTCTTCTCTCATAAATATTTACTGATCAGCTGTAAGTGGAAGTGTTTAGGAACCACAGCAACTCAGCCACGAAGTGTATGTAAGTATGTAAGTGTATGATAGTATGGCCATCACCAACACTATGCTGAGTCAAAAACTGCAAAATAAACCAAACCTTCTCTGATATTAAAATCAGCACAAAAACTGCCCACCTTGAGCTTCATGGCATCAGTTCCCATGGCTGAGCAGCTTTACATCACCAAGAATCAGATGGCACGTTGCCACTGGCCTGTGGTGCAGTGGAAGCATGTTCTGTGGAATGACGACTCCTGCTTCTCTTTCTGGCAGTCTGATGGGTGAGTCTAGGATTGGTGAATGCCAGGAAAATATTACCTGCAGGACTGTAAAGTTTGGTAGAGAAGGGATAATGCTATGATTTTTTTTCCCTGAAGTTTGGCCTGGGCTCTTTAATTCCAGTGAAGGGAGATCTTAATATTTCAGCTTACCAAGACATTCTGGACAATTCTATGCTTCCAACTTTGTGGGAGCAGCTTGGGGAAGACCCTTTTCTGTTCCACCTTGACTTTTGCCCTGTGCACAAAACAAGCTCCAAAAAGTCATGGCTGGATGAGTTTAGTGTGGAAGAGCTTGACTGGTCCACATAAAACCCAGACCTGAACACCATGGAATCCCTTTGAGATGAATTAGAATGTTGATTGTGAGATTGTCCACCATCAGTTTCTGACTTCACAAAAATGCTCTTCTGAATGAACGGGCAAAAATTCCCACAAATGCCAAAATCTTATAGAAAGCTTTCCCAGAAGAGTGGAAGTTGTTATAGCTGCAAAGAGGAAACAGCTCCATATTAATAACTATGGATTTAGAATAGAATGTTGCAAAAGCTCATGAAGGTGTGATGTGTAGGTGACCCAACACTTTTGTCCACAAATTGTATGTCCACTAGACTTAGCTTCCAAAATTTTAAGGACTGAGTATGAAAAAAATGATCTTTTCTTTCTAGCTCTTTCCTCACTCTTGACTGTGGAGCTTAAACCTGTGTCATGTGTCTCCTCCTCCCTCATCCACAGAAGGGTCAGAGGTCCTGTCGAGAACAGACTAAGTGTTCACTGAGGTGGAAGCCAGTTCATAAGGCTTTATGTCAGTGTAACACTATATTACACACTGCTGCATCTACTTAAAACCTTGTGTGACTTCTTTATAGACTCACATTAAAACTTTACTTAGATTTTGCTAATTTTCTTTCAAATAGAACAAAAACACTTTCTCTGCTTCACCCCAAAGGCAGTAATGTGATTCTCAGAAAGACGTTTGGGTTGTGACACAGATGTCCTTTTAATAGGAAGCAGATCACAATCAGGCTGCATTCCAGTTCCACTTCTTCCTAATTAAAGAACAATCAATAATGATAAGAAACAAATTAGAAACATCCTCAGTAGAAAATAATTCTCTCATGCGAGTTCTGTGTTTACTACATTCATATTGGTTACAGATGATATTCACAAGCCTTTTGGAAAAACATTGATGAGCTGTCATTACATAGCTTTGGAAAGTTAAAACAAGTAAAATAAAAAGTCAAGTAACATCAAAGAGACACGTGCTGGCACAATAAAGTTTCCCATCATGCAACTGGAGTTGATTCTATTCACAGGGTGCCATCATTGGTCTCCATGGAGGTGTGTCGGCGTGCATGCATGCATGTGTGTCATCTTACATGTGCCCTTTTGTGCTTGAACAGAGGTCTGTGTGTTGGCGTGCGTGTGTGTGTGTGTATGTGTCATCAGTGTGTGTGGTGGTGTCTGTATGTATATAAACATACAAACATGAAGCAGGCAGCCAATGAGCCCCAAACCGGATGA
>VUQH01088620.1:0-10699 GCA_015106775.1 Etroplus canarensis | reverse complement strand
CACACACCCCACCTGTTTCTTAGTGGCCTTCAGAATGTTGTGCTTTGTGTGTGTGTGTGTATGTGTCATCAGTGTGTGTGGTGGTGTCTGTATGTATATAAACATACAAACATGAAGCAGGCAGCCAATGAGCCCCAAACCGGATGATCATTTATTTATTGTTGCTTTTTAAGCTACAATTTGACATGTCAAGTTTTGTCTTGAACCCTGGGATTACCATGACAACACATGAAAACAGCCTTAAAGAAGCACTCCGCTGATTTAACATCACATTTCTGTGCATTATCAGTCTTAAAAATGGGCAGGCACAATTACAAAAAAAGGTAGTGTTGAGGGATACAGTCCACACATTCTTCTTCTTACATTACCCACAATGCAACTGAACCACCAACCATTCCAGTTATTGCTGCCTGGAGCCTTTACATGAGGAGCAAGCAGCGCTAATAACTTCACCCCTTACCTTTTTTAAAAAAAAACAAAACAAAAACAAAACCTGCAGCCCCATCTGACAGCAAGTGACATCACAACATTTTACATGCGCAACAGTAAAAATACTCTGACATGTAAAAATCAGCAGAGTTCCCCTTTAAATGCTGGGCAGCAATAGGCTAGTTCACAGAAATCATCAAGCATGATCCATTCATTTTTATGACTCAGGTGAAATCTGGTGGCCTAAATCAAAGGCATGAGTTGGCCTCCCCAAGCAAGTCATGGTTTTAGGGTTGAACTGTCCCTCTGATTGGAAAAAGAAGGCTCTGCTGAGAAGAAATAACATTCAGAAGATTTTTTTTTTTTTTGGTAGCATTAGAAAAGTTAAGTGAAGACAACATGTGACAGGCCAGCAGTGATGCCTGGGGTAGCTCCACATGGCAAAAGCAGTGTTTACCAACTGCCGCCGACATCACTTGGTTTCACAAAGAGACTACGACTGTGGACGCTTGCTCATTTTTTCACTGGGGCAAGGAAACACGCATGACTAAAACTAATACTTGCACATTATAAATGCTTGGCGGTGACTCTGATGGCTTCATTCTTTGAAAAACAAACAAACAGAAACAAACATGAGCTCTGGTTCGTGCAAATTTGGTCCTACTGAAGGCAAAACAGTAATTCAAAAACAAAACACTTTTCTTTATTTTTATCCAAAACATGTGAGGAAAGGATTATACACTTCTGACAGGAATGGGAACTTTATGAGTCCATAAATAAAATATCTTAGTGATTTACAAAAAAATGTGATCATAAGTTTCCCATTCCTTTTATCTAGAGTGTGCAGTTGGTGCTTCTGTAGTTATTGACAGCGCAAACGTTTTGGGTATGTAGGTACAATGTATTGCTCACAATCCCAGAGCCCATTTTGATCAGCCTACACAGGCACACACACTCACACTCACACACACACACACACATCTTCATGCATACGTTAACAGAAGGACGTGTTCACCGAGTTTGCCAGTGAACACACAAATAAACCTCTATTGCCTTGAATAGATGAGTTCAGATGCGTGTGCAGGCGATTGGGAGGAAAGCGTTCCAAGCGGTCGTTCAGCATCGTGTGTCCATTTATTTATTTTAAGTTCCTCCACAGTGTCACTCATGAAAGGCTTTCTGAATTGAGGCACGCCTGCAGGGTGGCGTATTTCATTGGCAGAGCAGGCAGGCAACAGAAGCATGGACAGTTAGTGCATGAAGTGACATCCCAGTCGACCAATCCTGTAGCCCTTTTTGGAATTAATGTGCACTCTGGGGAGGGGGGTGTAAGACGTTGGGGTATTGCTCCGTTTTGTCGTGATGTGAAGCAAGAAGAAACATTTTAAAACTGCACATTGTGGCCACGGCTTTTGCCTCTGTCAGGACATCATATGTCAGGCTCGGCATGGATCCACTGATGGTGTGTCTTCTCCACAATAACAATGTTAGTCAGGGCACATTTATAAAACCCTTATTGTGCCGGGGTTACCATGCTCACACAAATAACATACTGGAGGCACCCATCTTTAACATGGGACGGGAACGGTATATCACAGTGTTCCTGGGGTCAACATGCAGGACATTAATACATTACAAGACTAGCAGTGGTGTTGCCCCTGGATGCCAATCCAAGGTCAGCGTTGTGTATTTTTTTCGGGGGGGAGCGGGCTGATCTTAGAGCTGTGTCTGAACTCCAACTTACACAACACATCACACCGTGGGAAGACCACAAAGAGCAAAACGACAAAGGTTAGGGGACAGACTAGAAGAACGACACACAGTCAGGCAGGCAAGCAGACAAACGGACAGACTGACGGAGCATAGCTAAGCAAGGGCCGCTCTCCTAAAGATGCAGAGAAGCAAAAGTGCAAAGTGGTCATTCTCAAACTATTCACATGGTTTTGTCGTCGATGTGCAGTGTGTTATTTCACATCTAAATGTGCATCGTATAAAAGGTGTTGTGACAGGAAAGAGTGAATGAGGGATGGAAAAGGCAAAGCTTAAACTGAGAGTTTTGAGTTGGACTGCTGTTGAAATGCAAAATTAGAGTTATATAAACGTTTTCCTGCATGTTTGCATTGATAACATTGCGATGTAAATGTTGCATAATGTAAGCGAGATATGTACAGTTGAGCATTTTTATGTGTGTGCTTGTGTATTGCAGGTGGCTGTCTAACTATGTAGGAGTGAATATTATGTGTGCATAAACACTATGCCGGTCAGGTATGTTCTGTGCACACGTGTTCCCTTGCTCTCCTCTTCCTCCCTCAGCTGCGGCCCTCTTCAGCTGAACGCTGGTCTGACTTGAGTTTCACAAACTCTTTCGCCACATCGTCATTGTTGCGCTGAGAGAGGATGCGCAGCACTGTCAGGCCCGTCTCATCCATGTGGACACGTCTGCCCAGTGGCAGCCAGCAGGTGACGCTGCTCTTGCTGGCTATGTCCTTCACCTGCAGCACGCCCATGCCCACAGTGCGGTCCTCCCTGGCAAAGCAGTAGTCCTTCACGCACACCTGAAGCTCGTAGCTCTCTGGTCCGACCTCAGTGCCCAGCGAACTGAAACAAGACAGAAAACATTGGTATTCCTCATAAAGTTCCAGAGCTGAAAATCATATTGAGTGGATACTCACTACTGGAAGCTCTCATTGAACTTTGGTGACCAGCTGTTGTTCTTGGATTTAGTGGCAAATTTCCTTTTCTTGTCACTGAGGTGAGGACCGATGATGTAGACTTCCACAAAAGGCCTGAAGCCCTGTGCTTTCCATTTCAGGTCATTAGCAGCCACCACTGGAGAGAGAAAGCAGATGAAAGCCAGGGTAAGCAATGTCTTTGGCTTCACTAGGCTAAAAAAATCCATAATACACTTTCAGTATATTATAATTCAAGTGGTCTGAGAGGAAATTAGACTCCTGCACCTCCTGTAGACTCTATTATCAATTTTTGTAAAATACAGGAGACTGGCCGTTCACAGGTCTGTTCAGACTAGATCAGCAGTGTAAGCTACAAGCAAAGAGTTGGGCAAGTCCATTCCCCTTTAAGGTTGTCTCTTTGTGCACCTCTGGACTGCTTCTAGAGTGGCTGCTATTTTTATATGGCTATTGTATAAGTCCTGTTTTGACCAATTACACTCTGCTGCTCTTTTGCCATGGACCTCATAGAAAGGAAAAATCAGCTTCTGCATCATACTGATCGAACTTCCGTGTGAGGATCATTACTGTGGTGAGGGCTGAATCTGCGGTTATGATCCAGAGACCAAACATCGCTAGAAAGTCCAGTGTCTAAACCTGTCAGGTCAGGGGCTTGTCCAGGGGTATGCTTGTCATTTTTTTGACACTCACAGGTTTGTACACGGTGATTTCATCCCATATGGTCAGACTGTTCTACTGTAATGTCCTGAAGCATCTGAGGGAGCACATTCTGTCCAAACAACCAAAACTGTAGCGTGTTTCAGTATGTGCCTGAAAACACAGGATTTTTTTTGCCACACCAACAAAATTGTATCTCACCACCTGCTCTACTCAACAGATTTGGCTTTCTGTGACTTTATATTTCCCCTTAGATAACAAGTTAAAGGGTTGCCTTTTTTACATACTGGAGGAGATCCAGTGTGCATCACAGATGAATAAGTGCCAGCAGTCAGAGCAGAACAGGGGAGAATGGCCAGATTAAATTAGGTTTGGTTTTGGTTTTTGGGCAGTGAATACAGTTGTATAAAAAGTGAAAAATGACAAAGTATGTGGTACAATGGGTTAAGCAGTAGTCTTTCACCTGGGAGAGCAGGGTTTGAACACTATGCAAGGTTAGAGGTCAGCATCAAGTGACACACATGCAAATGGCTGTGCTGGTCTGGTGGGAGGGGCATGTTTTTTCAGATTCTGGTATATTTTTCTTTTTTCTTTAGATTTCTACCTACTGAACAGATTTAAGTAAGCAAACGTCATAGAAGATAAGAGATCAGGTGACACAGTAGTACCGTCTACTCTGCTATTTACCTTTGACACTGATCTTGTGTTCTCCATTAGGCTGGGGTAAAATGTCCACGTTCATGACTACCTCGCCAACTGCATCCACTCCAGACGCTGTAAAGACACACACAAACTCAGTAAGTGGATGACATGCAACTGTGTTTGTGTGTTCACTGTGTGCCTAATTTATCTTTCCATAGCCATAAACTTGGGTTTTCTGCAGTCCCCAATGTAGCACAGCTGAGATGTATGACTTGAATAATTGTGATGCATCAGCAGGCTGTGAACTAAATTTAAACATGCAGATGCTACAGACACACACACACACTCACTCACAAGTTCTCTGTGATAAACTGGTGAGCTGGACTTGGCTGGGTAAAGCAGCTTTTGTGCCAGTTTTAATGCAAAGAAAATGTCAAACTGTAATGCAGGAAGAGCTGATATAGTTACTATAAACACTCAAGGAAAAAAGATGGAATTAACATGAAAGGAAACTGCTGCACAAACTGGATGTACAGTGCCTTTAATTAGCAACCACCATGTGTGTATGACTGTTCTTTTATTCAGCATGTCTTGTTTATCCTTTCCTCAACTTTAACACAGGTCACTACTGTGTTTAGACACTCATCTCTCAGCTGGTCTGTTGACCTAGACATCATCTTTCTGTGTCTCAGACATTGTACAGTGTATACATACTGTGTATGTGACAGGCTTAATGTATCATAAAAGGTCCTTTGCCTTAGTCATGCTTTTTTTTACTGAGCTCCTATAAAGTAGCTCAGTAAAAAAGAGCAAAGAAGAACAAGGAACTTAGTGAGATCTGAGCTGTGCCAAGGGCCAACTGTTCGCAGAGTCAGGTTATCTTGGGTTACTGACAGTTTGATCACAACGGTATCTGAGCACAAGCTTGGGTGCTATGGGTTTGCCCTGGAGGACATGCAGATGTTACATAACACTGCAGATTCGTACCTTTCTCTGGCGGCGTGTCTTCGTTTGCTGTATACCTGATCCCTTTTCCTCCGTGGACTGAGGGGAGACAGAAGGAAGTTAGCACTAAAAGAACAAACTTACACAACACATAGATCATTTTTTTAACACAACAGTTTACAGAAGTGTTATTGGCTGGTGCGTTTGATACAGAAACGTACAGCTGATCTACTTTCCACCTGCAGAGTTTTAAACTTAAATACTGTTTGTATCTGAAACCAGCACAGGCAAACTAATTTGCACAGTATTTCTACTGTAACTCACTGAACCACTGAATTAAGCATTTTCTGTTCTGTAAGCAAGTTATTCTATTTAATCCCATAATCCTGTTTAATTCCATAAGCCAGAGTAACAAAGCAGCTGAGCTCTTTGAGAACATCTGAAAGCTTATTTGTGTGAAATTGTTTGAAGCTACCTTGTGACTGCATGTGTGTGTGCGTTGCTACTGAATGAAGTCGTACCCTGAGCGTTCTGTGAGAGGACAAACTTCCTGATGAGCTTGTCTGTTGCCTGCGTGTACAGAGACAAAGCATAGCGCAGAGACTGCAGATCTGGACTCTTTTCCAAGAATGTTTTCTTCAGGCCCACACCGCCGGCATGGAAGTATTGCTGCGTAACAGATATGACATGACACACGTATTAAGGATAACTGAACAGTAGATAGACGGCAGACACAGTGAGCTCTAAGTGGAGCGTGTAGTGTGAGCAAGTGCCTTGTAGTATGCAAAAGGGTTGTCAGCCTGCGAGCAATGAAGCAGTAATTCAAAGATCTCTAAACTTGCAGACATTTAAACCAAGTAGCTGCAGCAATACCCAGCAAATGCAATAATAATTTTAATACCACAGACATTTATGACATTTTATACTTTTCTAATGTTTTGATTTAAACAAGCATTTGGATCACCATGAACATCAACAGTCTGACAAAGTAAGTCACCTCCTTTTACGCTATTTTACTTCATTTGATTATAAATTAAAGTACAGCACTGTGCGTAAGTCTCAAGCCACTTGATATTTATGGTATTTATGCAATTTCCCCCCTGAGATTAATAAATTAGTCTGATTTAGATTCCAGTGTTTTCTTGATATTTTGCTTCTACAGAGGACAGGATAGAGTTACAACAGTGAATTTCTACAGCCATCTATAATACACGGTGGAGGATATGTTATAGTTTGGGGGCTGCATTTCAGCCAGTGATGTTGCGGATCTTGCCAAAATTGATGGAATTGTGAAAGTAGAAAAGCACCATCAGGTTTTGATCTACCATGCAGTACCATCTCTAGATGGTCCGATTGGCAACAGCTTCATTTTTCAGTATGACAATGACCCAAATCACTCTACCAATGCAGTAAAAGCCTACCTGGATAGAAAAACATACAATGGAATCCGAGAACCCAGACCTCAACATTATTTAAGCAGTGTGGGATCATCTTAACAGAGAACAGAACAAAAGGCAGCCAACATCCAAAGAAGAGCTTCGGAATGTCTTTGAAGAAGCCTGGAGAACTATTCCTGAAGACTACTTAAATAAATGGTAAGAAAGCTTGCCTAAGGCTGTGTTGAAAACTAAAAGTAGTCATGCCACATATTGTCTTTCAAGCTCATTATGTACTGTATGTATTCCACCTCTTGCCCTGTGACAACTGGGATAGGCTCCAATGCCCCCCATGGCCCTGAACTGGATAAATGTACCTTCAGCTGCTCCCTTGTATTCTCCCCAAGGGGTTGCCACATAAGGGGAAGAAAATGAATGGATGGATGGATGTACTGTATTTCCATTTGTGTTTGCATGTTATCATCATGCAAACATACATGACATCAACAACAACATCAATAACACCAATATCATTAATAAATCACCTATTTTCCATTTTCCTAGCAACACATTCAGAAATTAGGGGTGGCTCGAGACTTTTGCACAACGCAAACATGTGAAGAGGTGCTGTACTGTTTTCTTCTTGAGTGAGCGTCTGTTTTGTGGCATTTTAGTGGATGATGCTTTCAGCTACTTCTTAGAGAGATCACTCTCTCACCTGGAAAAGACCTGTAGTACTATGAGGATCATGTTTTTGGATTTCTCCAGTGCTTTTAACACCATACAGCCCAGGCTACTGAGGGACAAGCTGGTGAATGCAGGAATGGACCATCACCTCACAACATGGATACAGGACTAAATCACCAACCGACAACGGTATTTGAGGATATGGGTTGTGAGTCTGACCTAATTGGCTATAGCACAGGGGTCCCTCAAGGAACCGTTTCATCGCCCTTTCTTTTCAACCTCTACACTTCAGACTTATCTAATAGCTCATCAAACTGTCACCTGCAGAAGTTCTCTGATGACTCTGCTACTGTAGAGTACAGAGAGCTGACCCTGGAGTTTGTGGCCTGGTACCCCCAGATCAGTGCTGGAAAAACCAAAGAACTACTGGTGCATTCCCACAAGTGCAGATATTCCTTTCCTGTAACAGTGAATATCCACACTGAGACTGTGAAGTCTTAAAAGTGCCTGAGCGTTCATCTGAACATTAAACTGGACTGGTCAGACAATTCAAGAGCACTTTATAAAGAAAGGACAGAACAGACTGTATCTGCTCAGGACACTCAGGTCCTTTGGGGTGCAGAGGGCACTTCTGAGGACCTTTTTTGACATCAGCCATCTCCTATGATGTGGTCTGCTGGAGCAGCTGCATTTCAACTGCAGGTAGAGACTGAACAAACATGTGAAGAGGTAGAGACTGAACAAACATGTGAAGAGGTGCTGGGATGTCCACTCGATGCAGTGGAGGTGGTGAGTGAAAGGAGAATGATGACTAAGCTATCATCTGTGATGGACAGCACTTCCCACCCCATGCATGACACAGCGACATCACTGGAGTTTGTTCAGTGACATGCTGATTTCCCTGATGCTCTCTGTAGAACTCTCACTAGATATCAAACAGCAACATACACCTTATGTAAATTATGTAAATATTACATTTCATTACCATACATTCTTCTCTCTATTCTATTAGGATCTTAATTTTGCTCTTTTTTGATTATTAGCGTACTAATACTAAGACATTAGTTTTAATGCTGCTATCTCTTTGCTGCTATAATGCATGAATTCTCCCCACTGTAACACCTAATAAATGATTATCTTAAAATAAGATATTATACAATAAAAAACCTTAATGGTGTCCAGTGCTAGCTCTATTACTGCACACTGTTTAGGAGTCAGAGCTTTGGCCTCCTCTCGGCCCATATGTTCCTGCAGAAGAGAACAAACAAAGGATTCAGTCATTACTGCAGACTTTCTAGATAAATGCAATTTGTTAGACATGCTGCTGTCATTCCAGTCATCTATTTTTAGTCACCTTCAGCTTGGAAAGCTGCCCCAACTCCTTTGCAGCATTGAAGATCATCTGAGTGCCCTGTTGAGAAGAGACACACAGAAAAGTGAGTACAGAGTGAGCTGAGGAAAAAAGCAGTGGATTTCAAGAGCTGTGCAGGTGAGGAAGATTTGCGAGGTGAAAGGTGAGTAAACTACAAATTTTATACTGATTTAGGCACTTCAATAATGTTGATTTGAGTGAAAAATACCTTCTAAACAAACAAAAGCAAGTTACATCTTAGGAAAGTTTTGAAAAGGGAGAAAAATTATTTAAGTGCTTAAGAAGTGTACAGTCAGTATTGCAGAGATTCATGGTCAAGTAATGCTGCCTCTGATGCACCGTGCTGCCATATGAACTTTATTTTGATGCACTGTTTCCACAGAGAAAAAGTGACAGAGGCTATGAAGGGTGAATTAAAGGTCCCTGCTTAAAAAAAGAGTGTTTCTTCATGCTTACAAAGGCCACACACATACTTACAATCACCTATGAAAGGAAGAACAAGAACAAGAGTGGGGAAATGTCAGGACAGATGAGTTAATGTACAATTGCAAAGTAGCACAGCAAAGAAACTCACTGAAGAAAAAAGCGTGATGACATCCGGAGGGAATGTGTTTTTTTAATACATACCGTCTGGTCAGTAAGTGTGGGAAGCACAATTGTTTTTTCCATTGTGTTCATCACTAGTTTCCACAGTTCCTTTAGCACTCTCTTCAGGACTGTCTTCTCACAGATCTTAGCAAACAGTGACAAGCTAAAACAAAAAAAAAAACACACTTTCTCTCAACACACATAAAAACAGCTTATGACATACTTTCAGTAGTAGACACAGATTACATGGACACAAGTATTGGGCCACACATCTCACCCAATGAATTCAGCTGTTTCATTCAGTCCCATTGCCATAGGTATATAAAATCAAGCACCCAGCTAGGCAGTCTGCCTTTAGAAACATTTATGAAAGAATGTGTCAATCTAAAGAGCTCACTGAATACAAGCATGGTACTGTAATACGATGTCACTATTGTAGCAAGTCAGTTGGTGAAATTTCTTTCGCCCTTGGGGATTAATAAAGTATTCTGAATCAGATATTCTACAGTCAACTGTAAGTTATATTTAGTTATATTTTTGCAAAGTGAAAAAACCAGCCACAGGGGCACACAAGCCAGTGTACTCCTAGTGCCGGACCCAAGCCCAGGTAAATGGTGAGGGTTGTGTCAGAAAGGGCATCCGGCATAAAAACTTTGCCAAATCAAATATGTGGATTCATAACACGACTTCCATACCGGATCGGTCACGGCCTGGGTTAACAACGACCGCTTCCGGTGCTGTTAGCCAACAGGGTGCCGGTGGAAACTATGCTACTGTTGGCCGAAGACCAAGGAGGGGGAGAGGGGGAAATCGTGTTAGGTGTAGGTAGGAAGAGAAATGGAGTAGGGATAATTTTGAAGGAAGAGTATGTAAAGAGCGTTCTGGAGGTGAAGAGAGTGTCAGACAGAATTATGACTTTGAAGCTGGAAACTGAAGGTGTGATGCTGAATGTTGTTAGTGCATATGCCCCACAAGTTGGATGCCAGTTAGAAGAGAAAGAGGAATTCTGGAGTAAGTTGGATGAAGTGGTAGAGAGTACTCCCAGGGGGAGAGAGTGGTGATTGGAGCAGACTTCAATGGGCATGTAGGTGAAGGGAACAGAGGGGATGAGGAGGTGTTGGGTAGGCATGGTGTTAAGGAGAGGAATGTAGAGGGACAGATGGCAGTGGATTTTGCAAAAAGGATGGAAATGGCTGTAGTGAACACGTATTTCAAGAAGAGGGAGGAACACAGAGTCCATCCAGAGTCCATCCAGGTATGTCATCTGGTCCAGATGACATACCTGTGGAGGTATGGAGATGTCTAGGAGAGAG
>VUQH01088616.1:0-11897 GCA_015106775.1 Etroplus canarensis | reverse complement strand
TTAGCAAGTAATTAATGAGTGGACTAAAACATGCTTGACTTGATATAACCAGAAGTTAACTTTGAATTAAATAGCTTTATTCAGGTCTGTTACCTGTTTATTTTCATGTGTTATTATGCAACACATGAAATACCATGAGCTTTTATCACTCTGTAGGATGGCGCAAGAGCCTGCAAGTCATTAAAAGTACAACTCAAAAAAGTTTCTGCTGCCGTCCCTGGAGCTGCTGCCCCTGGAGCTGCTGCCCAGAAGTCCTGCCTAGCAAAATAAACAGATAAAAGCTTACGGATAAATGTTTATGTTTTAGCCCCTCTTTCATTAAGGCCATCCTACCTTTAAGCCAGTTTTCTACTGATTGCCTGTCTCTGCAAGCGGAAAGGTTGAACACTGGGTGTGTGGGGATTCTGTGCTTACAGTTAAAGTTGTGTGCCTGAGATGTTAAGGATATCGCATTCTCAGAACAGATGTGCTCAAAATAACATGTTACATGTTATTTTCAACACATCTGCATGTCTAGCCAAGGACAACTGTGTTAATTTTAACCCAGGGGCTGTTTTAAAATTAACAAACACACTTTGTTATAACACAGTTCCTTAGTTATAATTAACAGTGTTTCTTATTTTAACATAACGTGTTTAAATTAACAAATATCCCTGTAGTGCCGTGGTTTGCACAGTTTCCTTACAAGCGAAATGTTCCTGGTTTGATTCCAGGTGGGGACACAAGTCCTTCTCACTTTGGAGGGTTGTGTCAGGAATTGTATTTGGCGTAAAACCTCTGTCAAACTACCAATGTGGATTAATCTGCTGTGGCGACCCCTTGGGAAATATACAAGGGAGCAGCTGAAGGTACAAACATACAATATGTTAAAATTAACACGAAGTGTGTTGTTCTTAACTGTCATGGTCTGGGCTGCTGCCCCTCCCCTCCCCTGTGGCATCCTGGTTCCTCCTATGATTGGTCCTTCCAGGAGGCTCATCATCCCCACCTGTGGCTGGCGCACACCTGCATCCCATCCCCACTGATTCCTGCTACATTTAAGACCCGGGTCTTCTTCAACACCTTTGCCAAGCCACCTCTGAAACATCCTAGGAAGGACTGGACCAAGACCCAGTGATTCCCCTGCAAGCCAGGTCCCTCTGGAACAAACTCTCTGACCTGAGTCTCGTCTGCCTGCCCGCCCACTCTCAGCTTCCACAAACATACCACCACTAATAGAGTTCCTGTCTCCTGTCTCTAAAATACACCTGGTTAAAAGCTACCAATTCTGTGGTCTGGGTCCATTCTAAATCACGACATTAAATAGCCATGTACTGTAGATGTAGAAGACTTAACTTTTTTTTTTAAACTTCGCAGTTTCCTTATATTTAGGATATCTCAGTGACATACAGAACCAAGAGTTAAACTGTCTGAAATGGTGTGTAAAGAGGACTCTGAAGTCATACGGCAGAAAATGAGACAAAGCTTAATAGCCCTTCCTTAATTGACTTCTATTGAACTTTGCCAGTCCAAATAAAATGTGGCTAAATGGGTAGCCAGTGCGTTGAAACGGGATGAAAGGGGCACTGTTCATTCATATATCACAAGATGGGAATGAGACTGCCTTTGGTTTTAAGTTTCTGTTTATGAGTCATACTGACCTGGTTTTATGATTTGGGTTTCTACTCCTGGTCAGAGCATAATTCTTTTGATTATTTGCATAAAAGAACTACTTCACTTTAATGAATAAATTTGTCACAGCCCCTGATTGAGTTTTCCGGTGAAGATCTAAGCTTGAGTTTCTGTTTTATATTTTTCCCTTTTTTCAGTGTTTATAGTTTAGATATTTGTGTTGTATTTATTGGATCCTGTTTTAATAACATGTTTTAGCCTCTCAAGTTGGCGTCATGTTCAGTGCTTGTTTTTTGTCTCTGTATTCAGCTTGGCTGATTTTTTTTTTCTGTTTTAAATTAAAAGATAGTTGTCTCTTGTCTTGCCTTCATTTTACTTCCTTTTTTACTTCCTCTTCTGTGACTGTCTAGATTGTCTACACCTGTGTCTCCTTTCCCCAACTGTTTCTACTTACCTGATTACCCTATGTGAATAAACAGTCCTTTCCTTCCCCTTAGTCTTCGTCATAGTGTCTGAACCTGTATTCCCACGTGTTTCTATCTCAGCCCAGCTCGAGTTTGGTCCCTACTGGTTACCATTTCTGGGCTTTGCTTCAGTTTAATCAAGAAGTTTGCTTTTTGTTATCTTGTCAATCTTTGAGTCCTATATTTTGGTCCCAAATCCAGAAAACTACAACAAAAACAGCTTGTTCCATAAAATGGATGAACTGAGTGCCTGCACCAGTGCCTGGTATAACATAAGTCAAGTCAGTTTATTTATATAGTACATTTGATCACCAAAGTGCTGCACAGCAAGGAAGAACATAATCAAATGGAACAATAAAAGATAATTTAATAACAGCAAAAAATGTATTAATGAAAAATAATACCTAGAAAACAATATGTAAAATCATTAAAGAATTTAAAAAGAAATATGGCGCTAATAAAAGTTTCGCTAGGGGGAAGACACAGTGAAATAAAAAAATAATATCGAAGTGAGAAAATATATTTTTTCAAATGAGATTTGGACTCGTTAATGAGATTGATGATCAAATCTGAAGAGGGAAGCAATTCCAGAGTTTTGGAGCTGAAACAGAGAATGCCTCGCTGGCTGTAAGAACAAATCTGGAATTTAGAATTACAGTAAAGCTGCTGCTCAGTGAACCTAAATGAGTGGTATGTAATGTAGAATTGTAAAAGATTGTAGAAGAGATAACCCGGAGCAAACCCATGCAGGCACTTAAATGTGAGCAACAGTATTTGGAAATCTCTCCTATACTTCACAGGAAGGTAGTGTAATTGTTGAATAGGTGAGATATGATCATGCTTATCTGTAACCAGTCAGGAGTCAAGCAGTGGCATTTTGAACCATTGACAGTGTTTTGTTCACTCCCACATATAATGAATTTCAGTAACCGAGTCTAAATGTAATAAAAGCATGAATGAATTTTTCAAGGTTGTTAATGAAAAAAAATGCAAGCCTTTCTATGGCCCTTCACAAGAAAATATATTCATTATCATTCATTATTAATATATTACTAGACCTGCCAGTCCTTCATATGATGACAGCACATAATCTTTCACATTAGATTTTGCCATGACGTGCCAAGCATGCAGCAGAGACCAGACTTTGAGCACCTGCCCCTTTAGAGGTCTCTGCACAACCCAAAGTATGAAGGAATGATAGGAAGTGTAGCTGCTGAATGGTGAGTGGGGTGAATCACAAACACTTTAGTGATTCTTTCCATCATGGGTAAGGAAATTTTACAAGAGTGACGCTAAACAACAGTTTAAGGAGTTGACAGAGGAGTTGGTGTCTGGGTGAAGTGATACATATATCTGGGCACTGTCAGCATAGAAGTGGTAAGCAATATGAAGTTTTTTTAAGTATAGATCCAAGCGGCAGCATATACAGCAAAAACAGAACTGGACCCAGAATGGAGCATTGAGGTATGCCACAGGTCAAGGAGACAGTGTTGGAAGAATAGCTGGCCATGTTGACAAAAGAGGAGCTGTTAGTCAGACAAGACCTGAACTAGCTCAGGGCAGCGTGACAAATAACAATACATTTTTCAAGATGTGAGATTGAGCTCTCATGGTCCACTGTATCAAGTGCATCAGTGAGATCCAAAAATACAAGAACAGCAAACTCTTAAATGGCAGATTCTGTGTTGGGATGGAAGTTAAAATCAGACCGAAAAACTCACTAATATAGTTAAGATGTAAGAAAATAAGGAATATTTTGAAGCATGAATGATAAAGTCACACCAGTGGAGTCCAAGTATAACAATTCAGACAATACAAACCTGGATTTGTGCTTATCCAGGTAACTTCAGGGTTAACTCCAGGTTTCAGTACTGTGATGGCAGTTCACTTTGTACCAAGGTATTTGGCTGTGGTAACTTATGCTCCAGACCAAACCTGCTCCGAAGGAGGTTAAGTTTGTGATTAGAGATCAACAGGTATGAAATCACCACCAAATGACAAAATAAGTTCTCCAGAAAACAACATCACTGATCCTGGAAGATTCCCCTGACCTCTGTGCGAAGGTAACAGGAGGGTCACGTATTTTCTTAACAGTGTCAAAAGTCATTGAGCAACAGTAATAAATGTAGGTTATTAGAGAAACTTTACTGATTTCATTCCTGTTGGCTGCAAACAACTTTACATCAATTTTATGATCCTAAAAAAGGGTGCCTATTTTTTTTGTTCTTCATTTGTGCTCACACCATTAAACACCAAAGGACTGCAGCTGAAAGAACAAAATCTACAACTGTCTTACACACATCTAAATATTAATTTAATGGAATAATGACTGTAATCTGTCAGATTCTCCTGTGTGTTAATGACAGAGCTGTGATAATCTAACTCACACATTCAGCATTTTTGCTGACTTTCCTTCCTGGCTTCAAGTGAGCTGAACTTTATTAATACAATAGATCTTTTCTAGCACTCAAATTACTCACACATTCAGACAGTGCTTTTAATGCTAAACTACTGTACAGTGATCTACCTATTGTAGGCACTCTTACTGCTGTTTTATCTGTGTGTGTGTATGTACATATATATATATATATATATATATATATATATGAAGATTTCTAATTTCTAATATCCTGGCTACACTGAATTTGCCTCGTAGTACAGGGCTCAGATGTTAGATGGGAAAAGGTTACCTTCCAACATGTTTTTAGACAAAACAAAATAATGCATAACTTGTCTTGTAAAGTGTCTTGTTTTCTTATAGGGACACTGGGATTACAAAAAGTAATGATTTTTTCAAAAACTGATTGTATGTTGCTATACAACATACAATCAGTTATACATACAAAAATCATACATACAAAAATAAATCTTTTAAAATAATATATTATATATTATTAGTCTGATCAACGTGCAATCTTAATCATGAAGCAAGCACATCCAACTACATATAGAAACTTCTTTAAACATTCCCAGCCTTAATGATTTTGAATCTTGATGAAAAATGTTCAGTTTTTTATCTCTCATATTACTTTTGCAATATTATTTTGTTAGGCATCTCAAATATTAAATAATTTAGTATATTTATCATTTATCGAAAACCCCTCATCCAAATCTTTGAAATGCATAAACATGTAAATAGAAATCCACACACAAGTGTTGACATTTGGGATGAATGTTTTGAGTTTGCTCACTGCTGACCTCCTGTTGAACAGGATGGAAATCAACAAGCAGAAGATGATTGTGTACCTTGAAGGCATGTTTGTCCACTTCTGTTCACCCTTCATAGGTGCATGAAGACTGTAGAGTCAGAGATGAAATTGACTATATACACGGAATTCATACAGAAAATAAATTCTGTGATTCTGAAAATGTCACGCTATTCCAATAAAGGAAAAACCCAGCTTAAAATACACATTGTATACCTTCTATTTGAAAGTGAAAGTCCCTATTCTTCTGTAGCAATACTAAGTTTAAAGCACTTTATTATACTAATACACGTTTCCAGCACCAGTAGCCACAGCTTCCATCTTTACATATCTGAGGACATAGCAAGCGAAATGCATCATCTTCTCTTATCACAAGCTGATGCCTGGAATACACTTGAAGAGTCTTGAACTGATGATATCTAACAGCATATCTAGGGATTTTATTTCCTTAAAAAATCAGTGATTTAAATTTTAATTCAATTACGCTTCTTCTCATTTTTGTTATGGCAGCCTTCTACTTGCCTGAAGCAGAACAGGAGCAGCACTATTTGGAAACTTCAACTAATCTAGCAACATGCTGATCTGAGCATGGCTCAATCTGCCCTCCCACTGTGCGCTTCAGTCTATTTGCCTTTATCAGTACTGAGGGGAGATGAATCACACGGAAAAGGGTGCTATCCCACTTTCAACCTCCCACCCAATACTGCTACACAAAGATGCACGTTGCACATGCCAAAGAAATAAATCTGTTGTAAAACAGTATTTACTTACAAATACATGCTAGGCACAGAAAGAACAATTTTTTTCACAGTTTTTCAACTATAAAAAGAGGCATATTGGTATGTCCGCGGTTTTTTTCTTGGAAAAAGTTTATCCGTTCACATAAGTACAGACTTTTAATATGTCATTTTCCAAATTAGGGGGAAAAACACTTCTAATAATATTCAAGTTCTCATTCATTAAATAAATTAGTCAATTTCATCTCCCAAGCATCTCTGCCGGGAGCTACCAATTGAAGTCAGTAACTCTGTGTTCAAACAAACTAATTAAATATCAAAATTTTGTACTTTGGACATCCATCCATCCTAGTGACCTGTCTCTCTAATTATGATGATCATCTCAGACTAGGACAAAACTGAAATAAACTGAACTGAACATTAATGAATAAAATTATTCAACAACCAAAGCACGTATAAACTTTGTATTAGTATTATTTATATAATCAATTAGATCTCCTAAAAACAGAATCACTGAGTTTGGAAGATACCTCAGACCTCTCTGCAAGGATAGTTGGAGGGTCTAAAGTTTCATTAATAGTGTTTGCAGTCTTTGAGCATCAGTAATAAATACAGATTTTTAGATGCAACTTTATTCACTGAATTGATTTTATACCTGTTGGCTGCAAAAAAAAAAAAAAAAAAATACAACAATTTGATCAGTAAGCCTTAATTTAAAACATGGTGCCTATTTGTACTTTTTTAAAACGTGTAGACTAAAATAAATTTTTACTCAGAGTAAACCTGCACCCGAATTTTGCTTTTATGTTCGTTCTTTTTTGCTCTCAGATCATTAGATGCAACTTGGCTAACACTGAAGTATTAAAAACTAAAACTGTCTTATGCACATCTACACATTAATATAATGAATTTTCAATCATAATCTGGCATATGGCTCTGTGACAGACTGGCGACTTGTCCAGGGTGTATCCCTCCTTTCACCCTATGACAGCTGGGATAGGCTCCAGCTCCCCCTGCAACCCTGAATTGGACAAGCGGAAGAAAATGAACAAATGAGTATCTTAATGACAAAGCTGTGATACCCTTAACTTACACAGCATTTTTTGTGACTTTCCATACTGGCTTCAGGTAGGCTGAATTATTAATATAGTAGGTCTCTTCCACCACTTAAATTGCATAAACATTTATAAAGCACTTCTAATACTATACTACTGTACAGCACTTCTTCTGTTACCCTCGGACCTCTGTTTTATCTGCAGCAGCTGTCAGATGCTGCCAACACAACCCCTTTCATGTGAATGCACTCCTAGCTGGATTGTTAAAGCCTGCGTTGCCTTATCAAGTTGATAACAACCTTCATGTGACCGCTTATCCTGATCGCCCGTGTTAGGTTAAGTGAAGCCAGATCACAGAAAGATATCCTGTCTATGTTTAATTTTCTTTATAGTACAGGACTCTGCTTGCTGGACTCTTAATATTTTCTGATCTTTAACTTACCATATCAAGAGCCTTAAGGTGACTGCTGCTTTGAATTTGTGCTATATAAATATAACTGAAGTGAATATCCATGTGCTTAACTGAAACAAGAGTATTTAATCTATGTACAATTAATATCCATCCATCCATTTTCTTCCACTTATCCAGTTCAGAGTCACAGAGGGGCTGTCAGCGGTCACAGAGCAAAAGTCTAGTCTATTGCAGAGTTAACATAGAAAAACAGGCAATGTTCATGCTCACATTCACACCTATGGTCAATTTAGAATCACCAATTAACCTAAGGAGTATGTTTTTGAACTGAAAGAGGAGGTACCTGGCAAGAACCCATGTAGGCACAGGGAGAGCACTCTCTGCACAGCTGGTGGATTTGAACCTGGGACCTTCTTGCTTTGAGGCAACTGTGCTGCCCTCCAATAATAAAATTAACAGTATTTTCTTTTACTCCCGTGATTTTGTATGCTGTTAAGTAAATAAATCACCTGATGAACATTACTTTTTATCAGCTTGCAATCTTGTATTTTGATATTTGGTTGAGGGGCAATGATTATGTTTATATTTGGATTTTGAATTGTGCCATTGGCTGGCATGTCATTAGAAATACAGTCGCGTACATTATGTATATTTTGGGGATTAAAAATGATGTCTACTTGGGGGCAGATTAGGGCTTAATCATTACATTTGCCCCATGAGTGTGAAAGAAGAAACCTCAGCATTTACCCAAGGGGGGTTACAAAATTGTGACAAACTTATGCAACTTTAAACTTTTCACCGTTCACCTGATGATTCAAAACTGTCGCATTTATTTATTTATTTATTTTTTTAACTTCCCACATCCAGGTGCTAAATTTACACCTTAATCGGACATGTACAGTACACCTATGATATTGTTTGTCACTTAACACAGTTTTAACTATGGTAAAATTACATTAAAAGCTAGTTTCCACCACTGCTTCTATCCATTTGTGTTCTCACTGAAACACGCGCCAACATTTCCACACAAACATCCCACTATACTCAGACTCCAACTCATGCACAAATTGCCATCCCCTGACTGTAATCCGGTATAGCTTAACGGTGAGTTATAGCCCATTATTCTCCTGCTATACAACAAGCTTCAGACTATGGAGGTGGGAGATAGCACTCCTCAGGCGCTCAAGACTCACACAAAGCTACCTTGTGTATGAGAGGAAGCCACAGAGGACCTGGGCTGCTTATCAGTATATATACTGGGCCACAAATGGATGAGTTCTATATGTGTGTGTGGAGGAGTTGTGTGTGAGTCTGTGAGAGCATCCATCCCAGAGGTGTCAGAGTTATCTCCCGAGGCCAGAAAGAAAGAGCGAAAGACAAGTTAAGTGCAAGACAGAGATGGATGGAGAGAGGGGGTGAGAAGGAGAGCAAGAACGGGGAGAGACATAGAGAGAAAATACAAAGTAGGAGAGAGACTAAGCGTTGTCAGCGATGTGCAAGAAAGCGTGTAAGACATGGTCAGTGTGTCAGTGGCCGGAACTGTTCGACACTTGCATGGAACACACACACACACACACACACACACGGAATTCAGGAATTGGTTGATGCTCACCATTACACACCATCTTCCTATCTAATCTCTGCTGAGTGAGTCATGTGACAGCCAATCAGTGGAAAACAACAGTGAACTCAGGACTACTGGAATTGACTCACGTTGGCTACGTTTACACTGCAGGCAAAAGTGGCCCAAATCTGACTTTTTGCCCATACTGTATGTGACCCATATGATTGTTTTTATGATAGTCTGGATTTAGGCCACCTACATATGTAGTCCTAAATAGGATTTGTATCTGATGTTTTTCAAAGCAACCGCAATCTGTAAGGTCATGTCACATACTTCCATGCTGCGTGTAACGCCACGTCTTCTTCGGCGCATGCAGGTCACTTCAGGGCCGTAGAGTGTTCACACTGGCGTCGGATGGCAGGTGCATTTAAACAGTAATGTAAACAAACACACAAAATAATAAGACTAAGCAAGAAATCAGAATTGAGCATTAAGACCTACATTGTGAGCGTAGCCTCTGTTAACTCACAAGTGAATGTGCTGGTATCATGTTGGTGAATTAACGTCAGCTTTTGGACAGACTTTTACAGAAACTTGTACCCATACACTGACACAAGCAATGGAGGTTTGATTTGACAGTAAAATTCTCTGTCATGTTGTTTTATTAGGTCCTAAACATTTATGCTGCTGCCTGTATCAGGGCAACAAACTGACTAAAATTCAGGATTCCTCAGCCAAGAGGCAGCGTTTGAATGATGAAATCTATTTAAAAACGCATATAATGAAAGAAAATAACCATGTCAATTGGATTTTCTTGAACACGAATATTTTTATATTATATATCAGGCAAAAGGAGGCTGTTTTTGCAAATCTGGCTTTCTTGGAAACTGCAGAATTAGTTTTTTCCCCATTCCTTCCTTTTCCTGTTTTATAAAGCCTGTTTTGCTCATCTGTACTCTGTTTATGTTGTGCTAGTGTTTTTTTCTTAAAATTGGCCCTAAAGCTTCAGTTAAAAAAAAACCCAAAACAATAACAATAAACTAATCTGTTACTTTTCCAGATAGTTTTACAAACCCTATTTCCAGGAAAGTTGTGATATTTTCCAAAATGCAATAAAAACACAAATCTGTGATATGTTAATTCATGTGAAACCTTACTTAACTGACAGGAGTATAACCATAAAAAACTACTTAATTGTGATTTGTAAAGATACACAAATTTAGAATTTGATGGCTGTAACACAAAAAAAAGTTGAGACAGAGTTAAATCAAGATTAAAATATGTACCAAATAATCAAGTAACAGCAGTTTGGAAGACTGCATATTAAGCAGACTAACTGGTAGCAGGCTAGGTATCATGATTGGGTATAAAAGTATCTATCAAAGTCTCAGTATTTGCAAGCAAGGATGGGTCATGGCTAACCCCTTTGTGTCAGTTCAAAAGGAAAATTTCTCAATACAAGACTGCAGAGGATTTAGGCGTTTCAACATCTACAGTGCATAATATTGTGAAAAGATTCAGAGAAATCTCAGTGCGTAAAAGGCAAAGTCTGAAACCACTGTTGAATGCAAGTGATCTTTGAGCCCTTAGGTAACACTGCCTAAGAAAACGTCACGCAACTGTGACAAATGAAGTATGTGCTGTGGTCAGATGAGTCCACAGTTCAATTTGTTGTCAGCAAAAAAAAATTCTGAAGCTTGCAATGGATGAAAACAACCATCTAGACGGTTATCAGTAAAAGGTGGAAAGGCCAATATCTGTGATGTTAGGGGGGTGTTTCACAGCCCATGGCATGGGTAAACTGCATGTATGTGAAGGTACCATTGACTCTGAGGCGTATATTAGTAATTTAGAGAGACATATGCTGCCATCAAGGTGACATCTCTCCCCAGGACGACCATGTTTATTTCAGCATTAAAAAGTTGGACCCATTCTGCATAAAGGGAGGAGCAGAATTAGACAATGGATGTTGGACTGATGCACAATTCCAAATGCAAGATTATAACAGTTAGTATGCTCAGCTGCAAAATGATTAAAAAATATTACTTCAAGTAAAGGTGATGTGACACAATGGTAAACATGCCACTGCACCCGCTCTTGGTTACTGGATTGCAGCCATCAATTGCTACTGTAGGTTCGTCAATAAACCTGACGAAAAATCGTTTCTTAGCTTTTTTGTTTGTTAAATAAAGTTTAACATAAGTTAACACAGAAAATTATGCACACTTTTCCGGAAATGGGGTTTGTACAAAAGTTTAAAGCAGTTTACATAGCAGTAGCATAGCACATATTTCAGTATGGGCAACAGTTGTCGACCAAACTACCAACAGAGTGATGCTCTCAAGTAATGCCAGTTTCTCTTAGACTCTTTAGACTTTACACTTTTATAATATAATATAATATAATATAAACCAGCCACAGGGGCCCACAAACCAGTGCAGTCCTAGTGCCGGTCCCAAGCCCGGGTAAATGGTGAGGGTTGCGTCAGGAAGGACATCCGGCGTAAAAACTTTGCCAAATCAAATATGCGGATTCATAACACGACTTCCATATCGGATCGGTCGCGGCCCGGGTTAACAACGACCGCCTCCGGTGCCGTTAGCCAACAGGGTGCCGGTGGAAACTATGCTACTGTTGGCCGAAGACCAAGGAGGGGGAGAGGGGGAAAGCGTGTTAGGAGGCAGAGACAGAGAAGGAAAGGTAGGAGGGTGGAGGTGTGTATAGGAACTTTAAATGTAGGGACTATGACTGGTAAAGGGAGAGAGCTGGCTGATATGATGGAGAGAAGGAAGGTAGATATATTGTGTGTGCAAGAAACCAGGTGGAGGGGAAGCAAGGCTAGGAACAT
>VUQH01088613.1:21420-37623 GCA_015106775.1 Etroplus canarensis | reverse complement strand
CGCCGGAGGAGTGCTCATGTCCATGCTCATGTCTGTTGCCTCCTCTGTTGGGGGAGTGCTCATGTCAGTCGCTGCCTCCTCTGCCAGAGGAGAGCTCATGGTGTTTCCCATTGCCTCCTCTGCCCGAGGAGGTCTCCACGCTGCCGCCTCCGCCTGAGGAGTGTTCACGCTATCTCCTCGGCTTGAGGAGGGCATCACGTCACCTCCTGTGGTTGGGGAGTGCCTCTGTCTCCTCCTCTCCCTGAGGGGGGCTTCACGTCACCTCCTCCGCTCAAGGAGTGCCTCGGTGTTCGGCCGCCTGAGCAGTGGTCCCCACGCCACTGCGTTCGGCCACCAGAGGGGTAGTCTTCACGCCAGCCGCCTGAGCGGCGGTCTCCTCGCCACTGCTTTCGACCACCAGAACGGTGGTTTTCATGCCAGCCTTCATGCCCAACCACCCGAGCAGGGGCAGTCTTCAGTGCCGCTGGCCTGGTGCCTCAAGCCCTTTTATTTTCTTTTCTCTGGCAACCTGGACCCCTTATGCCTCGTTTCTTTTGGCTCCCTATTTTGTCTCTTAATAGAAAGGTTAGGATTAAAATCTAACCTATTAAATCTATGGGATAGACTGAAAAAAGGAAGTTCCATCAGAGGCCCTTAGATCAGTCAAAAGTTTAGGTTTAAGTTAAGTTTACACAGCAAAAGATTTTTTATTAAAAATACTTAGGGTAAAATTTGATTTTTTTTTTTAAAAGAAATTTGTAACATAAGGTAAAGCCACAGAAAGTGTTGATAGAGTTAACCTTACATGACTTTAAATGCAAAGAAAAAATGTTGCATTCCAATACTTTAAAAATAGATTATGCAGAAACAAAACATTGAAGCACCAGATCAACTGTATTCACTTCTGTTCTATTTAATTCACTGGCGGTACTTGATATAATGTTTATTCTGAGTCATATAGTCCCAAGATGAATATTAATATATCACTCTCCTAGAGCCCTACTACTAGAGGGGCTGATAAATATTTCAAATGTTGACTAGAATATATTTCTTCATAAAATGAGTTTTTAAAGTCCAAGAGGACAACATCAGTAAAAACATGGGTTTATTCCTTGCTCTGCTTTATATTTGTTCCAAGTGTCCCCTGGTATGATTTCCCTCATACTGTGAATGGCTGATTACGACACACAGGGTGCTCAACCAAGCAGGAAGAGGGCCGCCTCACTGCGAATAGAGTGTGAAGCTACTCAAAAGAGGCAGATGGTGAAACCATTGAAAATAAACATCATTTCCAACAGCTGTACCCTCTCTAATAAAATGTAAAAAATAAGTGTACTTGAAGGAGGAGGCATACCAAGAAATGATAGATAGGCAGCACAGGGAACATCAAATAAATTAAGTCCAAAGGATACCTTTGTTTCTATACTACTCCCTACACCAGAGGGGGCAGATTTGTTTCACAATAATCAGATTTCAAATTATACTGGCAGAACCCATGATTACAATTAGTTTAAAAGCCAAGAGGTGGTCATCATCTCCAGACTAGCATCTCTTCTGTGATACAGCTTATCTTTACTCGGTCCTCACCTTACAGAAACTTAAACAGCTGCAAGGGGTTTGCTGAGTCAGTGGTACTTCATGATAAATTGATGTGTGATAGCACAGACAAAAAAAAAACATAGTGCCTGTGTATATTTAAGAATTAAAGAATTATTTAGACATTACATTTCATAAACTTGAAATATCAAAAACTGTCTTATTGTAGGTTATCAGCTGGGGAAGGGTGATGGTGATCTATTCACTAAGTTTTTACTCTATTCCTCTGCAGTGCCTTGTTTTAATACATTTTTTATATCATCAACATGTGATCTTTTTTTGACAGTCTTTTTGCTGCTCATGGTCGTGCGTTGTGGCTTGGATGTCACCCAGCTTAGCAGTGTCCACATTAAAAGTTGGTAAACCAGAACATACTGATGAGAAATGGGCTACTGGAACAAGATACAGATGGGCAAGGACTGAGAACACGTTATTGCAAGAGCAGACCCAATGAGTGACATTACAAGCAACACGTGTGGGGAATTTTGAATGAACAGAGAACCATCTACTCATCATCCTAACAATCAGCATCTCAGAAATCAGTGAGCTCATATAGTCTCTGCCACAGTATTCCTAGAAAAACTTGGGTATAAGATGAGGAATATGTGCATTGAGAGCTCCCCAGGGAGAAGGTTCATAACCAAAATCAAGGAAGCCCAGAAGGACGTTAGTCAGCTCTCAGAGATGCAGAAAAGTATCATGAGAACTAGATCCTGGATGAATAAGAAGCACAACAAGATGTCCAATTGAGGCTCTAGAAACTGACAAGCAAGGGCTCATAGCTCTGGCTACTAAGAGATACCCTATAGAGAAGCAGTGGCTAAGAGAATAAAGGTCTGTTCTCCAAAGATCCATCCAGGGTTAACTTCCAGCTGAAAGGGCAGGATGGCACAAAGCCAAATCCCCCAGAGCTGAGACTCAGCAATACTGGCATAACATCTGAGAGAAAGAGGTGTCACACAACACCAGTGTCAAGTGGCCAGTGGACCCAAGAGTAGACCACAGCAAGAAGATGCAAGATGGACATCTTGTGCTTACTGATAACAGGTCCTGCTATATCCAACAGGACCTTTTGTAGATAAGCTACTCTGAGAGGTTTGAGCGAAAAAGGTTTGATTTCAGTTCTTTCATTGTGTTCTGTTTTTAACACTGGTTTCTGAAGAGAGACTCTGGTTGTCAAAACTCAAATCAAACCCAAAAGATAATAATAATTTAATCAGATGCAGCAACAGAAGCACCCCCTAGCTCTTTGAATAATACACCACGGTTTTGCTAATAAGATCTCTGTCAACTCATCATATCCACTGAGCACATCCCGATTCCCCAAAGCTTCCATAACTAGAAAAAAAAAGATCAGATGCCTCATTTAATCCCTTCAAGCATCTGCCTGATGAACTCTTCAGAGATGTGTCTTGACATCTTTCTAAGTTTTTCCACAAATAGAGAAATATTGCTGTGTACTTGCTGCATATATGAGCCTTGTTGACAGCAATACAAAAAAGAAAGAAAAACAAACTTATTGACTCAAGCCAAATTACCTTCAGGGTATTTTTGACCAACCAGTCAGTTTTACTGACTCAAAAATGTAGCCTTTGTACATGTTTGATAGAAGAGTTCCTGGCAGGGAGGTGTATTCTTCAGTTAAAATCAAGGGATGGATATTTACTGTGGTTTTATGCATACAAAAACCTACTGCATTAGAACCCACAATAAGCACTCCTGTTGGCAAAACATATTTAAGCTTGTTCATATTGCCACATGTAATTCTGGCTGCTCAGTGTAGCATGAGGCAGTTTCCCATTTGCTGCTGAAGAAAACCAAAGCCAACTGTGAGTAAAGCAGCATTCAGTCATTCAACTTTAACATAATTTCAGGCACTTCCATTCAGTAGCCACGTGATGCTGTCTTTTCTTTCCTTCTTTTTTATTAATGAGCACTCAAACATCAATGTTGTCATGGAAACAGTGCTCTGGATCAGTTCCCCCCTCTCTAGCTATGTGCTACAGCGATCTGTATACCTTTCACTCTAAATGCCAAGGCAATAAAACAGACACCTATAGGAAATGTCAGCAGCACTGCCTGACCAATGAAATCTGACAGCCAAGACAAGCAATATTTTTCATTTTCATGTCAAGGGGAGCCCAGTGATGGTGCCTCCTCTTCTTTCGTGGGGAAAAAAGACATTAAAGAGCAGCAAATTGAAATGAATGGTACTGCTGTACATGATCGCATTGGATGTGAATCTACAGGTCAGATTAACATAATTGAAACACTCCAGCTCTTACACACCATTGTATATGCACACGCTCAGTGACATGTGCGGCCTGACACATGCACGCTCACGTGCCCGTAATACTCTTATGTGCACGTGCCCAGTCCCTCTCTGATTTGCATTACATTTCCATTGCTTATTATTGTATGCAACAGCGCCCTCCAGTGATCACTCGTGGTAAAAGAGAAATACTGGTTGCATTTTTCTCTGCTGTTTTTAAAGTGATCTGTGTCTGCTCATTCACCCGTGCAAAAACCACTTGTTGACACAGACCCAGTCAAACTGTTGTTTGATCATACACTCATTTCCCAGTTCCACAGGGTTGCAAAGTGAAACCGGGTGTTCATATTGATGTGAAATTGAACTCATTTATGAACTGCTCTTTCTGTTTCTAAAGACATATCCCATGTTGATTTTTCCCCATTAAGTTTTGAAAGTTTTTATGGCATCTTTTATACCATTGTATAGTATGTTTGGGGTAAATCAATATTGCCAGTGATTACAATGGGATTAGTAATTTTATTTAAAAATTTGGTAAATGATTTGACTTTCTTCTATAGAGAATGTTTTCAAATTTCTGGAACGGGATCCATTTGTTGCAAAAGCTTTGAAACAAATGGATTATTTTATGTGTTCATTTTATGTCAATTGCTTAGTTCATCTTATTATAGGTGCTCATTGTTCATGAGCCTCATTCATTTATTTAGTAGGCAGGCTTGTCCTATTAGAATATGTATTAGTTTCCTTATTACTATTATTATCATAGTGATATTTCTTTCACATGTTGTCTGATATGACCTACCTGACTATGCATGAGCAACTAAACACAATGCTGCAGCTGCAGAGATGATTTACACATTCACAAAAATGGAAAATCACACCCATAAGTGCAATTTTCCTGCAGGTGTGAGAATATAGATTTGTGGATTGTAGATATTGTAGAAAGGAACACAAGATGGTCTTAAACTGTGAAAAAAAAATCAACATTTATTCTCATGTAGTGAAGGCATACATCTTAGTGTGCGTGTATTCGAGCATGAAACTGCTGGTAAACAACACAGCATGGGCACCTGCTTTTCTCACTTCATTTATCTTCTCACAGTCCCCCCACACACACCCCTTCTGTGTTAATTAGTGGGTTGCAGTATGCACAATGGATAATAAAACACATTCACTTGTAATTAACCAGATATATGGTAATTTTATGCTGAGTGTCAAACCATGAAAAATACTAAGATGGTCTGCCAACTACTGCAACCTATGAGATGAAGATATAAATGGGGGAATAGAGGTGCCATCAGTTTCTAGTTTTGTCTTGTGCAGCTGGTAATGGTCAATTTATATGTCTGCACAGGATTTATAAATATCAGTAAGGAAATCACGAGCAGCATATTCACACAAGGGAAATAAGAATGACAGTGATGGAAATGAAATGATGTGGTGAGAATATAAATAAGACAGTTTCTTTTCTCACAGCAATAACGTTCAACATGAATCCATATGGAAGTGTTGACATTAAAGATGTTTTCATTAGTCAACAAAAACACAAAGGACTCATTTATAAAAGCTTTTAGTGTGCAAACTTTGTGCATATAAATAGAAGTCCAGGAAATATGCTGGTTTGAAAGAAATGTTGGAGAATGACTCCCTTTAAATAACATCAGCAAACAAAACAAAAATGACTGAAGGACATGCAGTATACTAGTACTTCTGTAAGAAATCTAAATATCAAAGCATGAAAATAAGTCTTTCAAATGGTATGCTGAACAAGGTAAATGCATAAATATTACGTTTGTGTATTAATTTCAAAACAGGTGTCCAAAGGCAAGAGCCATCAGTTTTCGAAGATCACAAGATTAACTCTTATACACCAAAAACAGTTTAGACACTTTATCCCAAAATCTCACAGTTTATGATGTCAGTTTGGTAGATTTAAACTCAATGTGAAGCCCATTTTGTAAATGAGGCCCCAAGGCATCTGGTATCATCTGGCACAACTACAAAGAGTGAAGTACACACAGAGGACAACAAACGCTAGAGAGTGCTTATCTCTAACTGACTATGAAAATGCAATGACCCCGTCCAAAGGACTTCTTTTGATTTTATATGCACTAAAGAGAAAGAAATGGATAAATAAAAGTAAAGCAGCTGCTAATGTGACTTTACTGTTGTGTGTGTATTGTATTGAAAGTCAGTTTAACATGGCCAACCTAAGGACTAGGAAAGACTTCATATAAATCAGATTAGAAGTCATTTGATTTGTACATATTTACAGTATAAGTAAAACAAAGAATATTTTCATTGCCTGGCATGGCAGCTGGATTCTCTCAAGATTTGTCAGATCATGAAAAAGGTCACCATCAAGAAAGAAGTTATCATGCCATGCTTAAAGCCGTTCTTTTCATTATATTTAACTGTATGAGTCTTCACTTCCTTTTTTCCCAGGACCAGGAAATTGTTACCCATCCACAATCTTGGTAAATATTCCATTATCCATATCCATTATTTGCACCTCAAGAAAACTGGGAGACGGAAGGTTTCTTTAGAAACACTTGACTCTAAAAAAGCCATCTATGAAGTGGTTCAATTTATAAAGGCTTCCACATCCCAAGTAATTCAAGTTGGTAATAACAGACATTATGGAACCAAGAAGTTCTCAAATGACAGCTTCTGCTCTTTTGATTTTGTATCTCTCCTACTTGCAGGGCTCATATTTTTGCTTATTAGAGCTTATATTCCGAAAAACACGAGTACTTGAAATGAGGACACATCTTAACATTAGCAATAGCACTCAAGATATATGGATGTAGCTGGATGACATTTGTTTGAAGCAGTCTTCATTATATGAGAATCCTCTGGCCAGTCAAGTTGCAGTCCAGGGTTTGTTTACAGTCACATGAAAAGAAAGTTTTCACTGGACTCTGTGCAGTCCGGCAAAAAACTAAGTACACTGTCACTGCTTCTATAGGAGTGAATAGGGTAAGTAGCAGCTAGGTGCTACTAATAAAATGCACTTGATAATCTGATTATCAGCTAGTGTAACCACCGATATAAAGAAGAAATTTTGGCAGCTTGCTGGTCTGGAGCATTCAGGTGTGTGTTAACACAATACCACAATCTTTCCTGAAGTGGACATTCACCTCAAGGTCAGGTGATGCAATGCTCTGAGCTACATCTCAGACCCCAAGCACACAAGAATATCTACAACAGAATGGCAACAAGAAAAGAAACAAGGTGTTGCAATGACCCTGGCAAAGTCCAGAGCTCTGTTCAATGAAATGCTGTGATGGGACCTTAAGGGAAAGCAAAGGTCTCTGAACCGAAGCAAAGTCGTAAAGAAGATGTGAGAGACAGATAAAGTCATACAGAAAATGATTAGGTCAAGTTATTGCTGCTAAAGTTGGTTCTAGAATCTACTGAACCATGCTCACTGCATATTATTTCTACCGAACCGAAATTGGCTGCAATTCACTTAGAGTGAGTCTGTAATATAGTCAGCATTGAATATGATGGAATGGAGCTAAAACTATTAACATTTTTACTGGATGCCTCTTGCTATTTCTTGCTCGTGTGAGCTAGGATAGAAAAGGAAAGTTTCCCTTGATAGCGACCCCATTCTACAATAATACTTAAAACTGACTTTAGGAGCTTAGGTAAATAGAAACAAAAACTTTGATGGGTGTATAAGAAGCAGCTGGTTGCATGACAGCGGCTGTGACAAATTCTCTGCTAGTTCTTAGATGTTTGAAATCAAAATGGCGAATACTGTTTCTTGTGGTGCTGTAATGTCCTTAATACTTAAAAAATTTTACCCTGTAAAACTCTAAAAATAAACCCACGTCTTTTCTTCATAATCCTGATTATCGAATCTAACAGTCCATAAATAAATACATCGTATACCTGGCTACACTGATGGAATACTGATATTCAAAGCTCCTAAGAGTGCAGCTTGTTTTCCTCTTGGCTGGCTTTTTATTTTGGTTTTATGGTTTATTGGTCTGATTGGTTGTAGAAGATAAAGAGTATCGTTTGATACTCCCTGCCAGTTTCCATATACAAGTTCCCAGATGGTTTTGTGTAACAAACCATCTGGCATTTCAGGTTTAAAGCTTCTTGGCAGAAGCATGTCATCTGAAAATGATTTGAGAATATAATCCTGAGGACAGATAAAGGTGCAAAGAAAATCTGTGTAATGCCATGGTAACAGAGTTGGACAGTGATGTTGTAATTCAGTAAAATTTCAAGGTCCTTTGATTGCATATGCATGTCATTACATTTTCAAAGGAAATAGCATACTGTAAGCCAGCATTTACTTTACCCCAATATATGCTTTGTAAATATGCATTGTAATAGGTTCAACTGTTTGGATTATTGCGCATTAGAATATTAACGCATTAGACTGACATAAAACATGAAGTGAAATATTCTCTGAGTATTATTTTTTCTACTTCAGTGGAGGAAAAGAACACATTAAATATCTGTATGTCTTTTTTACCTACAAAAAGCACACTGGTATACTGTCTTCATATTTTCTTTAAAAAAATGAAGCAAACACCTTGTGCTGAGGTGAAATGGTCTGTGCTTCAGAAGTGTCTCTTGTGCACTGACCTTCAGTCCAGTTAAAATAATTAAGCCTTATGTCTATGTGCTTAAACTATGTTTGGATTCTTGGAAGCCATCTTTATTCACAAGTGAAAAGATTATTATGTACAGGAGTAAATTTCACAAGAAGAAGAGAGCAGATGGACCTGATGAGTAGGCGAGCTTTGAAGGAAGCAAGTGGGTTGGGGAACAGGGGCAGATAAAGAAATGGAAAAGGAGGAATCTGGTGGTTTTATGGGTTTACTGATGTACTGTATATTTGCTCAACTACAATTTGGGTATCAATGCATCTCTCAGTTGCCATGACTACAGCAGAGCCTCTCTGTTCATATAAAGAGTGATGACTGATGTGTGGCCACAGAGGGACCAATTATCTCTTTTAAATTAGCAAATGCTGAACAGTCTTCTATGTGCATACAGGGATACTCCTAAAATGAAGTTCCAGAGTTGTAATTGTGCAGATTAGGGGAACATTTCCGGAATGACAATGCCAGGAGTGACAGAGGATGATAATTTGAGACAGAATGTTTGAGTCACTTTCCGCCATTACAGCTTGAATAATGTTGATTGTGTCTGTTATTATTAAAGTTTGCCTGACGAGGTTAAATATGCAAGGAAGTAATTATCAGTTCCATTTTTCTGGATTTCCATTTGCAGAACATCTTTAATGCTACTGCAACTGCCAGATAACACTCAGCCAAATTGCTAATAATAAAAAAATCTGGCTTAGTAATGCACTCATTTTATGGTTATCACATCATTAGCTTATCTGGCCAAAAGACAGATGAGCCAATGATGGCTGTCCAGCCATCCATTTGTCCATAATTCACAAGAATTGCTACTCCTCCTAGAGTATTAGTCAGGATTTTGTCAAACTTGCACACAATGATCATCTAATGGGTCTTCACCCAAATTGTGCTTGAGGTCATATTTTATGGGTTTCTTTCCATTTCACAAGACTTGCATCTCTTTAGAGAATGTTTGCATGTGCCACTCTGACAGCTACACATAAACACCATCATTAGGTCAAGAACTAGGGCTGTCGCATAGTCATAACATCTAGTCCTAGTATAATAGTGCAGTAGTCTGGATTGCCAACATGATTGGTATAAAATCCCATTTTTACCAGTGAAAACTTGAAGGTCAATTTGTAACGTTCCACTGTCACTATGCCTATATTTGTAATTCCTGTTATGTTGATCATGATTTTTAATGGTTCTCTTCTTTTAGATGACAGACTGTCAGTTGCTTTCCTGCATGTTACATACCACTTGTATGCACTTGTTAGATGGTGATGATCATGATCTTATACATCATGATCATGGAGGGGGTGATCCTACTGGCTGACTCCCTCATACAAAGGTGTGATTAGGACCTTCCGTTTACCATTAAACTAACATCAATAATATGGTCAGTGGTCTGACATGCTGATGTGTTCACATATTCTAATGCGTTTTACTGACCATGTAATTATCATACTCTTGAACTTATACTCTTAAATTTGATGAGGAACAAGATTAATTTGTCGTGGATATGACTGCTTGTGAGCCTCCTTGATAGATAAGGTAAAACTGATATTCTGTTTCTGACTTTAACTGTATCATGCATGAATTATGATTTTTTTTGCCACCAATTTGCCATTATAGCAACAAAACACATACATATTTAAGAAAATGGCTTTTTGAATAGCTGTCCACTACAGTGACTACTATGCATGAAAGGGTTAAAGTACTTCAAAAGTGTTTTCTGTTCTTAGATCAAACTGGTCAACTGAGGATGCAGTAGCCATAGCTCTCCACACCCTGCTGAGTCACCTGGAACACCAAGGTAGCCATGCAAGGATGCTTTTCATTAACTATAGCTCAGCCTTCAACACAATCATCCTGGACATCCTAGTCAGCAAACTATCTGACTAAGACCTCCCTCCACTCTCCTGCACTTGGATAAAGAATTTCCTCACAAACTGCCCTCCGACAGTTAAACTTGGCCCCCACCTTTCCTCGACCTGCTCACTCAGCACTGGTTTTCCTCAAGGCTGTGTACTGAGCGCCCTGCTTTTTACCTTTAACACACATGACTGCTGTCCAACCCACCCCAACAACACCATCATCAAATTTGCTGATGATGCTCATCTCAGACGGGGATGAATCTGCTGCAAATATGAGATTCTGAAACTGTCAGCTCGGACTTCAGCAAACAACCTGATGCTAAACACCATGAAGACAAAGGAAATCATCTTTGACTGCAGGAAGAACAGTGTAGGATGGTGACTGTGTGGGGTGGGTCCCAACATTCAAGTTCCTGGGTACCTTCATCTCTGTAAACATGTCTTGGCAAATACCTCCACAATCATTAAAAAGGCACAGCAGTTCATTTCACTCCTAAGAGTGCTCAGGAAGGACAATCTGAGTCACAAGCTACTGGAGACCTTTTACCACTCCTCCATAGAGAGCGTGCTAACATACTGTATCACAGTGTGGTACAGGGGCTGTACTGAAGCAGAAAGGAGGAGGCTTCAGCAAGTCATCAACACAGCTCAGAAGATAATCAGCTGCTCTCTCCCCTCTTTACAGGACTTATACATCTCCCGCTGTCTTGGTAGGGCCAAAAACATTCTGAAGGACCCCTCACATCCTGGCTTTCACCTGTTTGACCTGTTGCCCTCCGGCAGGCACTACAAGTCAATTAGATTAAAAAACAAAAAAACAGACTTGGGGACAGCTTCTTTCTCACAGCCATAAAGACACAGACTCAAAACATTCACTGACATTGCCTCTATCTCATTCCTCCATCTGTGCAAAAAATTTAGCCAAGTGCAATATTTGTCCATGTGCAATAACTTCCTGCACTTCCTGTACCATACTTCACTCCACTTTGTAAACAGCAACACAGTATTACATACTTTTATATTAAGTAATCTAGCAGTTCTGACATCCATATAATATGTATGAATGAGCATATGTATAAAAATATTTTTTTATACTTATATTTGTTATGTTCAAATATAAATGACTATAACGCCCTGTATATGAAGGTGTGGCTGCTCTGCAGTTTTGTTATGCTTGTATAATGCCAATAAATATTTTTAATTTCTAATCAATAGATTTTATTTTTGCCATTCTTAATTAAGAAAACTTCATAGAAAAAAGAGGGAAAGGCTTTATAATATTAGGACTGTGTTATTTATTCACATCACTACTTTTCACAACACAGAACATCATACCCACTAAGTGAATCAATCTTCATCAAAGCTTTTAAACACTAGGTTGTGCAACATAATACAGAACAAATTGAAGTAGTCAGGAATGTCTGTGTAATTATCTCAATGGACATTTTATTGAAATTACATGTCGTGTCACTACAGCTGCACTATAAAAACCTGCTGGAACCATGGGGCTAATTTAGAGGTGCAGATTCAGTTTTCCTTTCAGGCATTAGCCCATAGCACTTGGGTGTTTGTACCCTTTAAAACAAGCAAAGAATTGCCAGAAAAAAAAAAAAAGCAAACGGATTGTGCATAGTTGGTCATTTTAAATTAAGGACTTGGGTTATTTTTTATTGCTTAGTGTATGGGGCAGAGACACTTTGCTACATTACTGATAGTTTCACTTCTAGTGTGGAAATAATAAATGGTAATTTTTCCAATTATTTATTTAAAATAAGACTAAAGGTAGATTCAGTAATCTGTTATAATGAATTCATCATTTAATGATTTCAACTTTTGGCCAGCCTCTCTGCCAATATGTGGTACACATACTGTAAATAATCTTTCTGATAATTATGAACTCAAAAATATTATAAGCACTCCTAATTCCAAGAGAATTCTAACCAAATGATTTTTTTTATTTGACTGTATACTGATGGATAAAAAAAAGATTATAGCAGGAATTAAGCCAGAAATCTTTGTGGTTTTCAGCTTTAGCAGCAATGCAGCACTGCAAAGCTCATCCTCATAGGACAGCTGTACTTTGAGCTGAATACTAATATAATGTGCAAAGACTGCATAAGAGAAGTGGAGGTGAAGGTCTGAAAATAGAAGCCAATGTGAAATTGCCTCAAACTTGCATTCTTTCAAATGGCTCACAGCAGCAATTTCACTGGCTCCAAAAAACAAGTCAGACTGCACTGTATACAAGTCTGTAAGAAAATGAGCCTACTTCTCCCTTGATTTATTACCTCAGTAAACAATTTCCTTGAATAAATTATGGTCCCATTTAGAGCAAAATAGTCTGATTTTCCTCCTATGAGATCACCAAATGCCAACAACATCTGAAGGGTAAGCACGCACTTGTGAATTCATGCTGTTTAGCCCAAACTCAAAAAACAAAACAGCACTACTGGTAAGAGACAGGCACAGGCTACCGAGTTTGTTTCCCTCCTCCAGCATGAGAAGAAAGAATGTGCACTATGAATATTCCAGCCCATAATAATTAGTGACAACAGGTGGATGAATCTCAGCTGAACAGCTAAAACTGTATTTAGTCAACATATATCTTTTTTTTTTTAAAAACTTTTTTAGGCCTACACATCTACTCACTCATTCAATCTGTTTATATGTGTGAAAATGGCTCTCCTGTCTATTCATTCTACACCATGCCCTCTCCACACACAGCAGTCTTTCACTTAAAAACCCTACACGTCCAGTGAAAAATTATTAAGGAGAGGATATAAACTGTAACACGAAGTTATATTAAGCTTTATTTTAAAATCAAACCCACAGACAAAAACACCATCCTTCTGTTTTCTTGTATTTTGAGGATGATGGATCGGCCGTTCTTCACACACCCTCGCGCCCACACACGTCTGTGTCACAAGTGTCGGTTATATGCGGAGATGCCAACATGAAGAAGGCAGTATGATTTTTGGCAGTATTACATTTTCTTCTTCTTCAGCTGCTCCCATTAGGGGTCACCACAGTGGATCATCTGCCCCCCCCCGATCCCTTGCATCCTTTTATGTCACACCAACCCCATGCATGCCCTCCTTCACTACACGAATGAACCTTCTCTGTGGTCTTCCTTTTTTCTTCCTGCCTGGCAGCTGCATCTTCAACACCTTTTGTCCAGTATATCCATTCTCCCTCCTTTGCACATGTCCACACCATCTCAGCCTAATCTCTCTGACTTTGTCTCCAAACTGCACAACCAGAGCTGTCCTTCTGAGACATTAATTTCTAATCCTGTCCATCCTGGTCCCTCCCAGTGAAAACCTCAACATTTTCAACTCTGCCACCTCCAGTTCTGCCTCTTGTCTTTTTGTCAATGCCACTGTCACCAAACAATACATTGTAGCAGGTCTCACTAGTCCCTTTCATTCTTGCTGCTATCCTTATGTTGCAATGCACCCTGACACTCACTTCCACCTCTACAACACCTGCACTCTTTTCTTCACCTCTCTTTTGCACTGTCCATTGGCAAGCTATTGGCAGTCAGTTAGACCATCCCCAATGATAACATGCTCAGTGACAATGCTAGCTTGTGAACTTCATCAGGTATATTCTATACCCTTTTCTCTGTCTTAGGGTAGTGTGCTAGGATCTTAAAATTTGCTATTTAGGACTCAGTATTGAGGCTTATGGTTAGCTAGTTTTGCATATACTTGCATAAACCAAAATGTAGAATAAATGAAAGTGTGACATGAATGTATAACAAAATACCCACTCTATAGTTAATGAGATCATTTATAAGACTAATGTCAGCCTTATTGTGTTGGTATGAAAAAAGGTTCAGGAGATCACCAGGACAATGAATAAATTAATTAAAGAGATTTCAAACTGGACCAGCTGACAGCCATAAAAATAATTAAAATTAAAAAATTAGGATCAAAATCTTTTTGATATCCATAATTAACATCTAAATAATCTGATTTCAGTTTGTACCATTAAGTTTAGTCCATCTTGCTTTTTGGACTTACATATTAAATGGAATTTAAATTTATGGCACAGCCTTTATTGTCCACATCTGTATGTTCAGGCCTGGTCTGTAGAGCCTGATAACTGTAACCCCTGCAGTGAGACTGACAGCATAGATTCATGATGTGTAACAGGTCAACATCAGAGGATTAAAAGGTGAAAAACACTGGACATAAGCTCATCAGACTGTGGCCTCCTGTTGAGCTTTGATGATTGAGTTAAAGGATGCATTGATAGAGAGGATGCAGTTTCACTTGGCTGGGCTACTGTCAAGCCTGGCTGAAAGTCAGAGGAGGAAGTTGCCATAATTTCCTTCTACAGCCCCCCACCATTCCCTGCCTTCTATACGACAGCAGTAATAAAAGTGATGAGAGCCTGTTGGGAGTTTATTGGAATATCAAGAAAACCCTTCCTTACTGTCAGACCAAAGGGCACATGGAGGGCTTGTTGAACTTAACAAATACAAGCATTGCATGGCCATGACATATGTGTTAATCCCCAGCAGGCACTAAGGTCTTTCCTACCTTTCACATAAGCAGGAACAAACAGTTTCCTCATACTGTAAAATATTCAATGCTGTTGCTGACCGGGTTGATGAAAGAAATACCACATTAAGATTTTAAACTATTGACCATCTGAGTAGAGTATTTTTTAACATCTAGACTGATTTGTGGAAGCAGAAATGTAATGCATAACAATAATATTAGTTAGTTGGATTTCCAGTTGCAGATCACTGATTTTTCCTTTTACTCTGATGAAGCTAAAAGCACCATAAAGAGGTCTAACCTTTGCTTGAATAGACTTTAAGGCACCCTACCATCACACATACTGGAACTTTAATGAGTCAGGGAAAGAAGAACACCTCAAGATCTTTTGCAGGGGCAGGTGGTCTTGTACAAAGAGGCAGGAGGTGGCAGCCACATGCCAATAGTCACAGTAACCAGTAACAATGATACTACTTCAGAAAAAAGAGAGAGAGAAAAAAGAAAGAATGTATCAATAGGAGCATACTTCCTGCTAGACAGAAAATAGAGCAAAGTAAAACTGCCTCCATACTGGAGTTCTGTTTTTGGTGCCAAAATGTTTTTAAGTATGCAACCCTCTCCTCACGGTTTTAAATAACAGGTGAGTGGATAAACCTCAGCAGCACCACTGAAAAGAGCCATCATGAACTATCATATAGCCATACTCTATATCACAGCTCTGAAATGGGAAGGACATCAGTGAAGATTGAAGACCTATATTTCAGAGCACTCTGTGTGGATTACAGTTCACATGAGGCGCTATAGCTGCAAAGCAATCATGTTGTTGTTGTGACAATCACACAAGTACAACACCAGCAGTGAGATGCTGCATTTGAAAATAATCTTAAACTGCAGTGACTTTCCCCGGGGAGAAGAAATCTATAGAGAGAGTCAGTATATTTCCACAGCAGAGAGACACTACATTCCAGAGACATGATTTTACCCCAACAATGGCTTTTTTGGCAGTTAGTACAAAGTTCACAAATATTAACCCAACCATGAGGGGCCCAAAAAGCAGTGCACTCCTGGTGCAAGTCCCAAGCCCTGATACATGGAATTTCACAAAATCTTTGCCAAATCAAGTGTGTGGATCAAAAATAAGATGACCTGTTAAACAAGTGAGCAAAAGAGAGTGAGAGAAGCAAGTAAGTGAGACAAGAAGTATTTGTTACTTGAGAACTACAGGCTTAGTTCCTGATCATTTCACAAAGATACAGCACTGTGGAAAGGTGCTGCGTTGTTGAATTTTGTATGGTTGCTCTATTCTTTGTGTGTGTGTGTGTGTGTGTGTGTGTGTGTGTGTGTGTGTGTGTGTGTGT
>VUQH01088613.1:5637-16878 GCA_015106775.1 Etroplus canarensis | reverse complement strand
GCTGTTCCCGTTAGGGGTTGCCACAGCGGATCATCTGCCTCTATCTCACTCTATCCTTTGCATCCTCTTCCCTCACACCAACCCTCTGCATGTCCTCCTTCACTACATCCATCAACCTTCTCTGTGGTCTTCCTCTTTTCTCCTCCTGCCTGGCAGCTCCATCCTCAACATCCTTTGTCCAATATATCCACTATCCCTCCTCTGAACATGTCCAAACCATCTCAGCCTTGCCTCTCTGACTTTGTCTCCAAACTTCTCAACCTGAGCTGTCCCTCTGATGTACTCATTTCTACTCCTGTCCATCCTGGTCACTCCCAGAGAAAATCTCAACATCTTCGTTCTGCCACCTCCAGCTCCACCTCCTGTCATTTTGTCAGTGCCACGTCTCCAAACCATACATCATAGCAGGTCTCACTACCATTTTGGAAGCTTTCCCTTTCACACTTGCTGCTATCCTTCTGTCACAAAGCACCCCTGACACTCATCTCCATCAACTCCACCCTGCCTGCACTCTCTTCTTCACCTCTCTTGTGCTCTGTAAGTTGCACTGGATGGTTGATCCCCAGGTATCCACCTTCACTACCTCTCTCCTTGTATCTTCACCATTCCACCCGTCTCCCTCTTATTCACACACATGTCCTCTGTCTTACTTATACTGACTTATATTCCTCTTCTCTCCAGTGCATACCTCCACCTTTCCAGTTTCTTCCCCACCTGATCCCTACTCTCACTACAGATCACAGGGTCGTCTGCGAACATCATAGTCCGCAGAGACTCCTGTTTGACCTCATATAGTAATAAAGCAAATTAAAAAGTAAACACATTTGTCACTATAGAAATTTAAATTAGAACATATCGTTCATTAGAAATTATGAAGGACCCAATTAGAAGTTTAACTTTCTAAGTCCTTGGGCCCTCATATGGGGACAGTACGTTTGGCTTTTCTGCACTTTTTAGTTTATTCAGTTTATCACAATCCTGTTGGTCCCCCTGAGTCCTAAACAATTTCCCTCCTGGTATTAATACAGTATTCTAACTCTGATTACCAGGAGGCTAAAACAGAAATGTATCATTTCTATATAGTGGACATTGATACACTACAACAGTCTTGTTGTGCAGAATGTGACAAAGTATAAAACACAAATTCTGTGCAGAGAGTTGAAATGTTTTCCTTTTTAGTTTGAGATTGCCTTCTCTTAACTTCAATCTTAAATTACATCCACTTTTTGACAAATTAAGTCTCTGTCAAGTCTCAAATTTACTTTCACAAACTACTAGATGCAGGCCCATTTATAACTTGACAACTCTGGCATGAAAACATCTGCTTGAAGCAAGAAAAAACACATGTGCAGCGTATGTGAAGCAATCATTCAAGTGACACTGTGAATGAAGCTCAGTTAGAGGAAGTATATTTGAACTCTAAATAACTCTGGGTAGTTCAAAAATAAACAGTATTTTCTTGTTTTCCTGTAGAAAGATGCACATCTCCCTGCTGCTGAGTTGCTTTCTTCTGGCTGCATCAGAATACTTCCTCTGCTATGCCCACATGATCCCTGAGGAGAGACTCTCCACCAACAGGGTAACTCCATCTAATGCTCTGTCTCAAAATCTGGAAATAGACTCACCCCCTATTGTTATTGTAGGTAAGTTTTTAGATATGATCTGCAGTGTTTAGAGTTCCTGCCAAAGTATTAATTATCAATTCAGTGCCATTTATCATCATGTATGCTGATGACACATGAATCTATATTTTTTTTTAACTTTTTTCAGAGTTGCCAAAATCTGCAAAGAAGAGCAAGAAACCAAAGAAACAAAAGAAGGTTGGGCACAGAATCTATCCAGATTTAGTTATAGCTTGTTTGTTTGTTTGTTTTCTGTTCAGTTTCACTTCAGTTTCCAGAGTGGATTTACTGTACTTGTTTTAGTTCACTGTATTCTTCTTCTTCTTCTTCTTCTTCTTATTATTATTATTATTATCAAAGGGAGGAATGGATCACGGGCAAGACATTACGGTTTCATACTTTTTTACCTTTAATTTTTTGTTTGGTCTACTCTTACTGCATTGTTAGAAAATATGATGAACTATCTTTTAGGTGGCTTAGTTTAAAAACTTGCACACTTAAACACTCGAGTTGTGCACATAATAGAAGTGCACAGACCAGGGCTGACATTTTTTTAACACTCATATTAAAATAATATTGTGTCATGTATTGTTATGCATATTGTTTAAAGCTATCTAGCCTGTTGAAATAGATCTATCATATGAACTGAAAAACTTTGAAAAAATTTGAAATGATTTGCTTAATAAATTCCCACTTTAATACAATTAAAAAGAACCAGGCAGTGTTATGATAACAGTAAAGATGTGGACATCTTTTATATACCGTCGACAAATGCTGCCATCAGCTGGACTATCTGGACTGGATAGGGGAACAAAAGACTGTGTGTCAGTGACCAAACCATAGAGCCAAATAAGGGTTGTCAGTATGTACAGTGACAATTTAAAGAAGAGAGATATATATATATGCTGTTCCTGCTTGTGCTTATCACATCCCCTTAGTCATGGAAAATATTTTTACCCATGCCAAGGAGGTTATGTTTTTGTTTTTTTGTTTATTAGCAGGATTACACATAAAGTTACAGTACAGATGGTTTGGCACAAAAATTTAACCAGTGGTAGGACTGTTAAACTTTTAGAATTGATTAGTGTTTTAATCCAGGATTATATTAGGCAAAACTTAGCATTGCACATCAAATTGCGATAAATACACACCACAAAGAAATAAGAGTCTGCAGATATCACTTTGACATTTTCAAGAACATTTCCAGGTATCTTTCTGGATCCTGAGATTAAAATCCTCTAAAATAGTGTCTTGTCTACACATTTAAATTTATGGCAAAGTAACTAACGGGGGTACAGACTGGTAAACACTACCAACTCAGAGAAAAATGTTGATCCAGTAAATTTTAATAAAAATAGCAAAACACCATCTGATCTAGATAAACTGCAATATTACCAGATTTGTAGTTCTCTTGAATAGTTCTTGAACTAATAATGACAGTACTGTGATTCCAGCTCCTAAGGGCATGTTTTACCTGTCAAAGAATTCAGATCTATCAAAAAATAAAGGCAGAATTTTACCTGAGGAAATCATAGACATTTGAGGATTGTTTAGCCTTGGTGTAGGTATACCGTTTCAGATTGCTCTTGTTTTTTATTTTTTATCATGTGGAGCAGAAATGTGCCCTCATGAATGTGGTTTCTGCCAGCAGTCAGTATAAACCTCTGTTCATCTGACTCGTGCTCATGCCTGGCTTTCAGATGCATTCTTAATAAATGGCATAATTTTCAGTCAAAGGACTTCTGCTTAATATTCACATTACAAATCACTGTACTCATATTTTCTGTTTTTTAAACATGTCATTTATAAATATTTATTGTATCTTCAACAGCATTATCTCATGTGTTGTCATTTCTTCTTTCTCTCTCCCCCCTTTCTCTCCCCCTTTCTCTCAGAACAAACATGGTGTGAAGAAACGCCCTCCTCCCCCTCCTAACTGTATTCCCCTGTGGGGAAGCTGTAAATCTCCGGGCAATGTGTGCTGTGATTATTGTGCTTTTTGCCAATGTCGAATCTTAAGGACTGTGTGTTACTGCCGAATGGGCAACCCTCGCTGCTGAACAGCTAGGGGCAGCCCTGCCCAGCTTCCAGCTATAGAGAACAATGGTCAAACAAACCACATACAGTAATTACAACAAGAGGTTCATGACTCCTCACCCTTGGTTTATAATTTTCCCTAAAATTCACTGCATCAAAGCACTTTATCAGAGAGGACTGCACCACTGGGATCTTTAATAAACTCTTACAGGGTGGGATGCTTATAGCACTGCTATGAAACTCTCAAACTAAAGAAATGAAACAAGTTTTTATTTTACTTTGAGCTTTTAGCATGCATATGAAGAATTCACGATCTTTGACAATTTTATATATTGCTTTATTTTTATACACAAATGACTGCAACATTATATGTAAAACTGGATTTTTTTAATTAATCTTTGTAAGAATTAAATGTTTGTGTCTTGTAGTTTATCATAGTCACATTTAGTCATATGGTGTCACATTTAGTAAATGAATAAAAAGTCAATAAACCCAGAAGACAAAAACTGAATTCTTGTCTTTGTGGTGTGTAGAATGTTGATTTCTGGTCAAAGATAAAGTCATAAAATTAGTTTCTAAATGACTGAAAATCAACCGAATTTTATTTATGTATCACTTTTCATGCAGGTTAAAACAGTTCCAGGTGCTTCACAGGTGACTGACAGGCTGACAATAAGACATAACAAGAAGTGGGTCTAATAAAACAAAGTCCATGTGTGTCCTCCATAGTGTAGCAGTTAACACATTGGTTTAACTTGGGAAAGGTCTCTGGTTTGAAACCAGGAGGAGACACAACCCCAAACTTTAGGGAACCAAGCCGGTGTACTCCTAATTCTGGTCCTAAGCCTGGATACATGGGAGATTTGCATCAGGGAGGGTATTAGGTGTTGAATAAAAATTGTGTCCACACATATATGTGGATTTATCTGCTCCATATGGAATACAAAAATGAAAAAAAATCCACAATAATGAAATGGCAATTAAAAACAGAGTCAAGTGATGTCAAAAGCTGAGCTAAAGAGGTAGATTTTATGTTGCCATTCAAATATTTCTACAATTCCAGCTGCTTTCAGGTCCTCTGGTGGACTGTTCCATTGGTTTGGGGCATAAAAGCTAAAAGCTGCTTTTCCAAACATTTTTGTCTTTCACTTCAGAACAACGAGCAGACTGATTACTGTGGGACCTGAAGGGCTATACTTTTTCACACACTGTCGGTGTGTGAGACAAGATGTTACACACTGGCGCGAGATCATAAAGTGTCCTAAAAAACAAGTAAAAGGATTTAAAAAATCAATACGGAAACTGACAGGCAGCCAGCATAGAGATTTTAAAGTATAATGTGTTTTCTCCTTCTGCTCCTACTAAGCAGAGTTCAGAATGGGTTGCAGTTGATATAAACCATTTTTAGGTATAGTGGATAGCAGAGCATTACTGCATTACTTTAGCTCCAGCAATATTTTTTCAAATGAAAAAAAGCAGATTTCATAGAAGACCCCATATGAGCCTTGAAGTTAAGATTAGCGGCAACAATTATTACCAGATTTCATGCTTGATGGCTCGGGGTAACTCTGAGAGAATTCAAATTATGTTTCTTTCTCTGAGCTTGAGAAACCGAAAATTTCAGTTTTGTCATGGTTGAACTATAAATTCAATTCTATTCACTTCAAATCATATTCACCTCCAGGCACTTTACATTGTAAGGTAAAGACCCTACAGTATGAGAAAACCCCAACAATCAGACGATCCCTTTGAGCAAGCACTTGGCAACTGCGTGAAGGAAGAACTCCCTTTTAACAGGAAGAGACTTCTGGCAGAATCAGGCTCAGGGAGGGGCCTGATTTTGTTTACACACGCACAAACACACACACTCACATTTACATTACTCACAAAAACTTAAGAATATTTGGCTTTTGGGTGAAATTTATGGAAAATGTAAAAAGTTCACGCTGCAGTGATATTATATCATGAAAATAGAGAATTTAAGTAGAAGCGCACAATGGTGATTTCCTCATCTCAGAAAAGTTATTGAAACAAAGGCCAACAACAGTGGTGGGTATACTACAACAAAAAATGTCAGTGTCTCAATAATTTGTCGTGACCTTGACCATCGATTCCAGTTCGACTTCTGTGACTCTTCCAGTCTCTGTTGCAACCTGCTGATGACTCTCTGTGACACCCTAAGCTCAGTGGCCACTTCCCTCTGAGAACATCCTGTTTGCAGCCTCGCAGTGGTGAGGTACTGCTGAGCAATTGTTAGGTGTGGTCTTGGTCTCATGGTGGCAAAATGTGAACAGCATGATGAAGAAGGCTGTTTAAATACCAATTCTAACTGAACCAGAAAATGTACTGGTTGTTTCATGGCTCAAACACCAAATTTTGCTGTTAAGCACCTTGTTAGAGAACAGCGAGTTATGCAAAAATTACTGAAACACTGAACATTTGGACATGTGCATTCAAAAGTGTAGAGAATTAAGTTCACCTGTAAAGGTTATAATGCATTTTAGGTGCATCCTGATATTTCACCTGAAAACCAAGTGATAGTGAATATATATATATATATATATATATTATGTATATACATTAAAAAAAAATTCCCTCTCACCCCTGCTGGCGGTCTATACTTCAAGCTTGGGTCCTGGGAGCTTGAGGGTCCTGCGCAGTATCTTAGCTGTTCCTAGGACTGCGCTCTTCTGGACAGAGATCTCAGATGTTGTACCTGGGATCTGCTGGAGCCACTCGCCTAGCTTGGGAGTCACTGCACCTAGTGCTCCGATTACCACTGGGACCACTGTTACCTTCATCCTACACATCTTCTCGAGCTCTTCTCTGAGCCCTTGGTACTTCTCTAGCTTCTCGTGTTCCTTCTTCCTGATGTTGCTGTCATTTGGTATCGCTACGGCCATCTTCTTCTGCTTGTCTACCACCACTATGTCTGGTTGGTTAGCCACCACCATTTTGTCCGTCTGTATCTGGAAGTCCCACAGGATCTTAGCTTACATATATATGACATTTATAAATAAAATACATTTAACTCAGTGGTCCTGTGTCACCAGGAGACACAACTTTATAGAACTGTGTGTCATCAGCATAACTGTGGAATGAGATGCCATGCCACCTGATGACATCTATGAGAGGTAACTAGGTAAACAAGATTCGAAAATTAATCAGGGCTCAGGATTTTCTAAATCAGCTGCATACTAAATTTATTTGCAAATATTATTCAAGAAGGACAAAATGCTTAAAATCTTTTTGCAACAACATTTGTAATGAGGTGGGTGCTCACATTTCAAAAAACATTTAGTATAAAAATTACTTAAAAACAAAGCAGAAGATATTGAGTCTTGACCAAATTCCTTCAAAAGCATTTGTACTCAGCAGTACATCAACAATTATCCTGTTTAATCTGTGCCTCAGCTTTACTGTCAACTATGGTTTGTTACTGAGGGAAATAAATTCAGGGCAGTCGAGTCCTCCTCCATTTTAAAATTACTGCCTGTTGAGCAGAAATCAAATATTTCCAGTGATTTCCATGCTGTGATTTCCATTAATTAATTGCTACATTATGCATACATAATTTTTCACATTCCCTTTGGAGATGACTAAAAAGGAATATTGAGATGTTAGTAATAACTGTGGCCTTGTGATGATTTATTCCATGAGAGTGTCTGCCTGGATGATTATCTACAGTCCCCTCCAAAAGTACTGGAACATGTTTTTACTGTGCGCTGTGTGTGAGAGCTCAAAAGAAGAATAAAAGACATGAGATCAAAGTTTCAGCTTTTATTCCCTGCTATTTACATCTAGATATGTTTGCCAGTATAGAGAACAACACTCTTCGGATCAACCCACCCAGTTTTTAAAGTAATAGTAAATATTGGAACATGATAAGCAGCAGATGTTTCTTGCTACCCAGGTGTGTCAAAAGATTGTTTAATCATTAAGTAGCCCTGGATATTTACTCTAAGTTTAAGCTTTGGCTTTTTCCTGTGAAGACTGCTGAAGCTGAGAAAAGGGGGGAAATCAGTTTGTTATTTCAGAAACATTTGGCATAGTCAGTACCATAATTTGAAATGTCCTGAAAAAAAGGAAAACCAGTTCATTGAGCAACATGCATCAAACTGGTCATCCAAAGGAAAAAAAAAAACAGCAGCAGCAACTGATGACAGACAAATGATAAGTAATAAAGAAAACCCCCAAAACAACATTTTGTAACATCATGAACAACCTCCAAATTGCAGGGATGGAAATATCACAGCCTACTGTTCAAAAGACTTAGAAAGCAACACTACAGAGGCCATACAACAAGATATAAACCATTCAGCAGCAATACAACTCAGAAAGGCAGATTTGAAATGCTGCAAAGTACAAAGATGAGCCACAATAGTTCTGGAACAAAGTTTTCCAAAGCGATGGAAAGGCCAAAGTATGGAGAAAGAAGGGATCTGCTCATGATCCTAAACATTCAAGTACCTGTGAAGCATGGTGGAAGTGGTGTCATCATTTTTATTAACAATATAACTCATGATCAAAGTAGCAGAATGAACACGGAAGTCAACAGAAACATACAGTATGATCTCACAATTAACAAAGAAATGCATCCAAACTAAACAGGAGGAAATGTATTATGCAGGAAGACAACGATTCAAAACACACTACCAGCTCAAAAAAGGGACTTCATCGGGGGAAAGAATGGATGGTTTTGGACTGGTCAAGTCAATCACCAGATCTTAACCTAACTGAACACGTATTTCATCTGAAGAGAAGACTGAAGGAAAAAACCCTGCAAAACACACAACAAATAAGAGATGCTGTGGTAAAAGCCTGGAAAGGCCGAACCAATGAAGACACAACACATCTGGTAGTCTATGGGTCGTATGCAGTTGCGTTATTGTGAGCAAGGGATATGCAACCAAATATGACATGTCTGACTTTAATTTTGTTGAAAACGTTCTGATTATACACTTTTGCTCACATGATATAAAGTGTTTTGTTTAGTCTTGTTTGACATATCTAGATGTGAATAGCAGGGAATAAAAGCTGAAACTCTCTTCTCTCATATTCATCTTTTGATCTCACAGAAATATCTTCAGTGCACGCAAGAAGAAATTAAGTCAAGTTTAGGTGTAAGTTCAGTAAGGAAGATCTGTATTCACTCATCTGCCTGCATTCCTGGGTGTCAGGGCTGTCAGTCAATTCCTTTTATCTCTGCCACTTTCCCACGCTGTCAAATCCTATTCTGTCATCGCCAGTCTGACCCAATCATTTTCTCGCCCACCATCTGCAAGCCAATCAGTCTCTGTTCCATATGCTTTAAAGCATCGCACTCTCCTTTCATCCTGCCTTGCAGACGCGTTTGTGCGACCCGCCTCCTCTCCATCTCCACCTGGTTACCCGGATCCTCTTTCAAATCTGCTCTCCACCTCCACCACCAACATCTGGACTCCGGTGAGTCCTATCCTACCATCGCCGGACTCTCGGCCATGTGGCTGCACAGAGCCTAATCACCAAATTATCTATTCACAATTCTCTGTAGCTCAATAAGCATGTGTTAATTCACTATTTATTTATTGAAATTCTGTAATGCAATTATTTATGCTCATATTCTACAAATGACCTCTCCTTATTGAACTGGCCTTGCTGTTCCAACACTTTTGGAGGAGATCGTGTTTTTACTGCAAGGAAAATCTGGCCTGAAGGAGTAAACAGGGGAAAAAAGCCTCTCTTAACCTCCAAAGCAGCAACACTGATCACCACTTCTCCTGGCCGCTGCTTTTTAAAGCAGCCTTGATGTTCATTTTTTAATTAAGCTTTAGTTTTAGCAGAGTCATTTTTAGGATCTTAAAACAGTGCGGGCACAGCACGCCTAGAAATCTTTAATTTTTCATGTCACACTTACAACATTTTCCTATCTGTCTGGCGCACACTCCAGGTTTTCTGCACTGTCCTCCCATCCTTAACTCTCCTGTTTTGGTCCAAGGATACCAGTCAGCATATCAACCAAATTCTAAATGAATCTAACACCGACTCAGTGATGTTGGACATCATAAACACATCACTTACTACTTATTTTATATGTACAACCAACCAATATTAGAATATACAAAAACACAGCACTATTTTATCCCATAGTGTATTGATATACATTACTCCATACTGGCTGATGCTACCGGATGCTAGCTAAGGGCCAGTATCTAATGCAGCAACAGATGTACATCATTTATCATTCTTTGAATCTATTTTTATTTGTGGATTCTGTGATCTCACCATCTGATAGCATCTATCTTCACTGCCTCTTGCTGCTCTTTCAAGTTTTCTATCTCGCTCTCCCTCTCTCTGGAATAATGATTGAATCACCAAATAAGTTGCAGAGGTATGTGTGCTCCATACATATGCTTCAGAAGAAACTAATTATAACTTGAAAACTTCCAAATTTAATTGTTTAAAGGTGAGGTTATTCCACTTTTATCTGTACTCTGATCATGTCACATCAATATTAAAGTGAGTGTGGGCTTGTTTGAAAAGGAATTAGATGCATGAAGCTATGTAGATTCTCAAATAAATTGTGTGTAGACAAGTGATGAATTTTCATATGCACTCTTTTTGATATACTCATAGAACTGAGCATGCAAACGTTCCTCTTTTATCAGTTTACGGATTTCCACTCCCATTTTTAGCCATAATAGTTTTAAACACTCCCTTATTTCATTATTTGTATACCAGAATTATGGTTTGATGTGAATAATATGACCGTACTTTCTTGATTGTTATCCTAATATTTTCAGGGACTTTACTGCATGATATGAATGGAAGTTGAATAGAATTGTAACCATTTTTCTGGCCCTATTCATGAAGCATTTAGTAGGGTAGCCCAGAAAGCCAAAATCTAACCATAGCTATTGGGTATAGTTCATTAAAAAATAAACAAATGTACCTTTGGCTGCTCGCTTGTATTCTCCCCAGGGAGTGGCCACATTGGTAATTTGGCAAATCTCACGCGAACTCGTTTTCCAGAAGTCACCGTATTTTCAGTAGTTTCTCTTGGATCCAGTTACCGTCACCGGAAGGTTTTCCATGAGGAGGAAGTCTGAGCACTAAAAGTTAATGAGACTTGTTAAACACTAGCAATACAAAGGTTGAACTAGCTCTGTACCGAATGCCGCTTTTAATGCTTAAAGAGCAACAAGGGCACACAAAAAGTTAAGAGGATTAGGCAAATACAATTTGAAATTAATGCAGGATTCCTTAATGCCAAATGCCCTTCCTGACGCAACCCTCCATGATGAGAGGGGCTTGTGTCCCCATCTGGAATCGAACCAGGGACCTTTTGTTTAGAAGGTGAAGGCGCAAACCACTACACTACAGGTAAATAAATTAATTAATGATGACATTACATTAGATTAGATTAGATTACTTTATTGTCATTTCAACTTCATATAAATACACAGTGAAATGATATAGCGTTCCACCAGGACCCGGTGCCCCATACAAGGGTAATGCCGGCCGGCCAGGGCCCGCCTCTGGCCCAGCACAACACCCTGCCCGCGATGTCCTCTTCCCCGGCCACCGGCATCAGGCCACGCCG
>VUQH01088611.1:14593-26205 GCA_015106775.1 Etroplus canarensis | reverse complement strand
CGTGTCTGGCATTAACATGAGCAGAAAATCTGTGCGCCAGGAGTTTCATGGCATGGGCTCCCAAGGCTGAGCAGCTGAACACAAACCTTTCATTACTAAACACAATGCCAAGTGTCAAATGTGGTGGTGTAAAGCATACTTCCAATGGACACTGGAGCAGTGGAAACATGTTATGTGGTGTGATGAACCACTCTTTTCTATCTGGCAGTGTGATGGATGAGTATGAGTTTGATGAATACCAGGAGACCATTACCTATCTGACTGCACTGCGGCAGCTGTAAAGTTTGGTGCAGGAGGGATAATGCCATGTGGGTTGTTTGCTTGTTTTTTTCAGGGGTTTACCTGAGCCCCTTGGTTCCAGTGAAGGAAAAGCTTAATACTTTAACCTACCAAGACATTTTCAGCACTGTGCTTCCAATTTGTTGGAACAGTTTGGAGAAGGTCCTTTTCTGTTCCAGCATGACTGTGCCCAGTACACAAAGAAAAGTCCATAAAGGCATGGTTGGATGAGTTTGATGTGGAAGAACTTGACTGTCCTACACAGAGCCCTGACCTCAGTCCTATTAAATGCCTTTGGGATGAACTAGAATGGATACTGTGAGCTAGGCCCTCTTGTCTATCATCAGTGTCTGACTTCACAAATGCCCTTCTGGATTAATAGGCAAAAACTCCCACAGACACCCACTGAAATATTGTACAAAACCTTCTCAGAAGCGGGAAAGCTGTTATAGCTGGGGGACCCAACTCCATGTCAATGCCTATGGATTTACAATGGGCATCATAAATTCTCCTGTAGGTGCAATGTGAGGTGGCCCTGTACATTTACCCAGATAGTGTATTATAATTAGCTAAAGCCTTTTGTTCTAGAGTATATATTTTGCAAGTCTATAAATCAGCTATATAAGTTTTAAAATGAACATTGAAGAAGAGACTTCAACCCTGGTTTTTTAAGTGTTCGAAAAAGTGGTGAGTTTATTTTAAAATGTTTGTGATATAATTAAAATTTCCAGAAAAAACACTAATCAGTTGCTGTCTTGAGAATTTCAACCTGCTACCACCAATAATTAAGACTGAACTTAGAGTAATAAAAATTGTTTTTGCATGTCAAAACTTGAGCTGCCTGATTTGTGTCCCATTATGCAGTTCTTATGATCTCCCCACAGATGGCACTCTTTGCCACACCTGAGCTCTGACCCACACCACTGATCTGTGCTCACGTCAGGATCCTCAGGTTTCTTTTAAGTCCCAGACAGTTACTTCATCCCCTCACAGTGTGGTTCAGTGCACAGGCAATGCGCTCCGCAAGGATGCACCACAGCCAGAAATGCTCTGGCCACAGTTTATCACCGACTGCATTAGGAGCATTTAGTGGCACAATTGTGATGGATTCTGAAAGCAGTTGATTTATTGATCACTCTCCCCAGCTAAGCTGCGAATACTCAAATAGTTACCAATCACCTCCAGAAGTCACCTTCCTGCAAAGCCTTTCTCTTTCAGTGTTGTAAATGGTTTTTGGTCTGCGCCACAGGTGACTTTGAGACAAGAACTGACTGAATATTTGTGGATTACACAAAAAATGAATCTGTAAGGTATTCTTGTGTTGAATGTGGCCATTTGTGGCCATCAAGGACTTTGACCATCCATCACCGAGGAAGAGGAGGGCTGAGCTGAACAGCGGTGGTGTTTGAGAGGAAGAGGGGGAGAAGCAGAGGGCGCCTGACAGATGGGCTTAGTGAGTGAATCATTGACAGGGGCCTGCTATAGGATGCTGGCTCCATCAATAGCTCAAAGCCTGTGTGATGAATTACTGCAGACAAACAATGCTGAGCAAGCAAATGTGTTTTTTAACAAAGCCAGGTGAAAATATTAGAGCATCTTGTCAGGGCTTTAGCCATCAAAATATTCAAGCACACTTTATTTTTTTGGTACATGAGGACATTGGCAAGCAACAACAAAGCATAAAGCATGGCATTTTAAAAACTGTTTTATCCCCTTCACTTTTAATTTTACTCTTGTTTTAATTGTTACCATCTCATTTTATTTTACTGCAAGACAATGTGATGAAAAAATCCTAAATGTATGATATAAAGTCATAATGCAAGTTATCAGAATGTGGTGTGTATCCAGTAAGCACGCAAACATATACTATATATAGAAGCTTGGGGTGAGAGTTTTATTTACTGTACAATACACAATGATAATTAAAGTCTCCCAGATTCTAATTAAAATCAGACCACTGGCACTTTTGCACCAACAGCCATTCTTTACTCTCTGTAATTAGCCTAGTAGCTTTCACTGTTTGTTCCTCATGTGAGTTTGTTTGGTTGCTCTTCTTTGGTAATTCTAACAAAGTAGATTCTTGTGGAGTATTTCTAGCCCTAAGAATTCTGGGAGCTGTAGTACTAAAGGACACGTGCAGTTACCAACATTAACCACTGGTGTTGCCAAAACAAGCAGAAATGAAATCTTAGTCTTAGTTTAAGAAAAATATAAGAAAAATTAGTATTTGAGGTCATACTTTACTCCAGTTTTTGGTGGCTTTTAAAGAGCAGCCCAGAAAACGTTTACACCTCCCTCCCTGAACTAATCCTCTCCCACCATTTGTGTGTCTCCTCCTCCCCATTACTGCAGACAGAACTCCACCAGGTGCTGCTGGAAACAATGGCTGGCCCATACAGGGATCAATGCCAGGCCACTGATGGGCTCTCATTCCTTCACCAGCAGACGTGATAAATGACATGGCCCATATGTTTCAGCAGCCTAGACTCCAGCCATCAGCCTCCTTTGTCTCCACATCTAAAGGGAATTATGCTGTAAAAAATGTAATGAGTGCACAAGTGCAAACAGAGCAACACGCATGTTTTTGTTCAAAGAACAGGCTGCATTAACTGCTCTGTTTTTTGGATGAAAAAGATTCACAAATTGGAAGCAAATTTCTATTGTTTATATTAATAGATTTGAGCAAGCACAGTATGTGATCCTTTTTTTGAAAAAAAAAATGTGTATGCCTTCTCCTCCTCCTCCTCCCTTTCCACACTCTTCTCCTTGGCAGCAGTAAATCCTGATGTCTATACAGGTAGCAGTGCTCTGGCCCCTGCCGGCCGTGTCCCAGGTGTCTTGTCAGCTGTCAGAGACGTCCGACAGCAGACAGGGATGGCATGACCAGCGGGCCGGGCCGTGTTGGACGGGTCAGCCGTCAGCGTTGTGGACAGACAGGCATGTGGCAGTGATCTCCCTGTGACAGGCTGTCAGAGCCGCCGGAGAGCCACCAACCAGCACTCGCCCCCTGTCATCCCACCTGACTACAGACAGAAGGAAAGCTCTGAATTCTCAACTTGGCACCTGGACTCCACTGCTATCTCCCCCCCTACTGCTGTACAGTACAGCCATTGTGGCTTCTAAATTCAGTCAGTTTCTTCAGGCCGATTGGTGAAATGCACTGGTGTGGCCATTACCTTAGTGTGAATGTCACTCTGTATTAAATATTCTAATTGAATGTGCTTTATCTGATTCACCTCTTAAAAATGTAGACCTGCAGGGCATGCATCCGGAAGCAGGAAGGTACCCTAAAACAGGAGCAGATGCAGCACTGTCAGATGAAATAATTGTCATTGTGTCACAAGCGACATCTCTACTGCTTATGATCCTTTCCACTTATGAGAGTGTATTCGTGCGTGTGTGTGTTTATCCCAAACCCCTCTTAGCTTATGGTAACCCGATGGCTGAATGGTTAACCTCAGAGTACCTGGTCCTTTACTGCATACCACTCCCTGTTTTCTCTGTCCTCATGTTTTCTATCTGTGTATTCTGCTCTATATTTAGCACTCAGCAAAACTGTCTTTAAAATCTTAAAAAAAAAAAAAAAAAAGACTTTCAGCTCCTTATTCTCTGTGCGCCTGTCTGACAGGTGACATTTGGAGCGGTTCAGGAGATGTATATGCCATTTGTATCCGTGGCGGGGTCAGAGCATGTAACATGACCTGCAGGACTGAGAGCTGGAGTAAAGATACTAATCTTGCACAGGGATCAATACAGCACAGAGAGAAACTGATAATTGACTGCTGTCAATCAATCACTCTGTGTTTGTGCACCCTTTAAATGTGGCTTTTGGGAAGGGGAGGGCTGCAGGTAGGCTTAAAATAGGCTTTTATCAAGTATTATACTGCAATATAAAAACACTCTATTAGGAGTTAGAGTTCTTCTTCCTAAGTAAAATTGGGTGAGTAATATCAGCATAGTATCAGCAGTACCAGTCAAAAAATAATACAGATAATGATCTTTGTGTGTGTTATTCTACAAGACCAATTCCAAAAAGGTTCAGATGTTGTGTAAATTATTAATAAATGCGATTAAATTATTTGCAAATCTCAAAAATCAATATTTTCCTTATAAAAGAACATTGTAAACATATCAAATGCTGAAAGTGAGACATTTTACTATTTGATGGAAAATACTAGCTTAGTTTTAATTTGCATCAACACATCTCTTAAAAGCTGGAACAAGGGCCATGTTTGCCACTGTGTAGCATCCCCTCTTCTTTTAACAACCATCTATAAATGTCTGGGAACTGATAAGACCAGCTGCTGGACCTTTGGGAGAGAAATGTTGTCCCATTCTTTCCTTGTATAGGATTCCACTTGATCAACAGTCCTGGGTCTCTGTTGTGGTATTTTGCCTTTCATGATGCACCAAATATTTTGAATTGGAGAAGGGTCTGGACCAGTCCAGTGCTTGTACTCTTCTACTACAAACACATGCTGTTGTAATAGTTGCAGTATACGGTTTAGCATTATCTTGCTGAACTATCCAAGGCCTTCCCTAAAAGAGATGTTGTCTGGGAGCATATTTTGCCAAATATACCTTTCAGCATTGAAAATGCCTTTTCAGATGTACAAGTTACCAGTACCTTGCCACTAATGCACCCCAATACTAACAGATATGCAGGCTTTTGAACTGAGTAATCATAACAAGCCAGATGGTCTCTCTCCTCTTTGGTCCGAGGATGCCATGTCCATGATTTTGAAAAAGATATTTTAAATTTCAATTCAGCTGACCACTGAATAATTTTCCACTTTTTCTCAGTCCATTTTAAATAAGCTTCAGCCCAGAGAACATGGCAATGTTTCTGGATTATGATCACTAATGGCTTCTTTTTTTGCATGATAGAGCTTTAACCTGCATGTGTCATCAACAAATGCAGGTTGTCTGTGATTTTTGAAAGTCTTCCTGAGTGACATGGAGTAACGTCCATGACTGAATCATGATTGTTTGCAATGCAGTGCCGCCTGAGGGTCTGAGAATCACCAGCATCCAATCCTGGTTTTCAGTCGTGACCAGATGTTTCCAGATTCTCTGAATCTTTTGATGATTTTATGTACTGTAGATGATGGAATATTCAAAGACTTTACAATTTTACACTGAGGAACATTATTCTGAATTTGCACCACAATATATAGATGCAGTTTCTTGCAGTATACTGTAACTCTTTCCATTTTTACTTCTGACAAACACTGCCTCTCTAAGATGCACTTTTTATTCCCAGTCGCATTACATACCTGTTGCCACTTAACTCAATTAGTTGCAACGTGTTCCTCCAGCTGTTTTTTTTTTAGTGGCACGTATTTTTCCAGCGCTTTCTTGGCCTTGTCCCAACTTTTCTGAGACGTGTTGCTGCCATCAAATTCAAGATAAGCTAGTATTTTTCGTGAAACAGTAAAATGTTTCACTTTCAACATTTAAATGTTTAAATCTTTTGTGAATAAAGTGTTGGTTTATGAGATTACCAAATGATTGCTTTGGTTTTTTTAAATTTTTATTTTACACAGTCGATCAACCTTTTTGGAATTGGGGTTGTATTCTACCATTTTATTATTGATGGATTTTACTCTTGTATTTATAGTTAAATTGAAACAATTTTATATGGTGTTTAACCTATAATAATAGATACAATTTTAAATGAACAAGCTTTTGTACATACATGTAGCAGACTAAAACTGACTGAAATAAAGGGAAGTAGAAGTAGAAAATAGAATAAAAGAAAAACGTACTTGATTACTTTCCACCGTTAAAAAGAAAACCAATCTATGGCTGTAATCCATCAAAGAAATACAGAAATGTTTTGTGAAATAGCAGTCATGCATCTTTAGTAGAGTTAAAACCAAAACATTTTAACACTTCATATCAGCTGTAAATTGCAATGGAACTTTCTCACTGTTGGGTTTGATGACATTGTATAGGACAGGAGTCTCAGCTGTTGGTTTCATCACTGATTATCTCAGCAAAGCTGCCGCGCATACACTTTGCAAGCTTAAAGGAATTAGTTACCTAAACAAAAGTATGTCAGTAAACATGTCTGTGATGAGAGGGATTGAACACCAGTCCATTTGAGCTGGTAATGGATGTTGTAGTTAGCTCAGGCATGTGTTGGGACCGGTGCACCACAAAGGCACACACGTGAAGAGACACACATGTAGACCTGCACAAATAAGAATGCAAAGACACTTGTCCATGCACACAGACAGACTCATATACACACACTACTCCAGAGGGGTAGACTACAAATGCATGTGATGTTCAGAGAGGAGGTGACATCAGAATATGCAAAAAAGACTTTGCCGCAGGCCAGAGATTTTTAATGATGAATCCATTCATTATAGAATAAGGTCATTATGCTTTTGTTGTCATGAAATGTACACATTCATCATCAGTCCACCCAGGACCGAGTCCATTGTGCCTCTTCTCCAGACGACCTTGGATGGAAAATTTATAAAGCAGAAAAAATAAGCAACACGCACAAATACAAACACAGATGCACCCAAACATGGATACCATTGCATACATCAGCATTCGCAAGGACAACAAACATACACACCATGAAATATTTTTCTAATCCGTGTTCATTTCATCAAACCATTCATTAGGAATGAGAGGAAATGCAGCAAAATGTTGTCTTTGTGTGTGTTGTTCAGCTGTTTCATACCCTAACCAGGGACTAAACCAGATATATGAGCCTGTAATGAAACATTTTATGCTAATTGTATTTGTTTATGAGCAAATTAATGGCAGCCGTGCAAAACAGATGATGATGTGAGCACATACACAACATGATAGGATTCCTGAGGAATTCATTAGCTGTTTGCAGGTAATTAGAGGAAATAATTAAGGTGATTAGAGTGTGTCACGAGCACACACACACACACACACACACGGATACAGTATACAGTACATCAAAAGATCTCCTCCGCCCTCCTTTCTGGTTTTCTGCAACTCTTTGTGGAAAGTGCTGACAGTGCTTTCCAGAATAACCCAATCACTGAATACAGAGTGATTTTGATCCCTCTTTCTCCCCTCATCTTTTCTGTCCTCATAGGTCTCCTGCTTGCAAGGTTCCCCTCCAGTCACAAATCCCTCATACAGAACCCGGTCACAATGTGACACATGCAGAGGTGGCATATTGGAGCACCAAAGACACAATCGAGTGGAGAGCTCTAGCACAAAATGCAGAAGTGATAAATCAACAAGCTGGAGCTGCACAATATAGACAGCACAGCATCACATACAATGGTCTGCTGTCTATCTGAATAGCGGAGCTGTAATATATGCACACACAGACAGATAGACACACATATATAGGAATATAAATGCATCACTCAGTCATGCACATCCTGAGAAAATCAAATGTTCATGTGTGTAGCAGGAGCTGTAACATGGAGGGTAAAACCCACTGATTATCCGAGTGTAATAAGCAAGCAGCCTCTTCTCCGGTGTAATTGGTCTGCAGTGGATCTGCAGCCGAAGCTCGTTAGTGTCACAGCAGAAATAATCACGCAGTAAAAACCCCTCCTGTGACTGATCACCATATATCATACAGATACACACTTACAGATGCATGAATGATTCACACACGCACAAGCTCTTGATAGGTGGAGCTTTAGTGTTACAATGCAGATTTGTGCATTAATGCAGGATCTAGAGAGGGAGCTTAATAGGTTGTCATGTGAATTGGAGGCGCTTTGATTTATTTGGATAAATATTTTGCCCAAAACTGTTTCAAATGTTGGCTTTGCTTCTATCATCTCAAGCCTAAACATGGCAGAAGTAGCTGCACAGATAAGATTTTATCTTCTCCCTCTGGAATATGAAAATCTCCCGGTGACTATTCTGTACATGTATTTTTCTGCAACTGACACTGTCAAATAGCTTGTGTCATTCAAATATTTCATGTTCAGGAATATGAGATTTTGTTGATGTATGACTTCGTGCTTCCACATTTCCAACCAAAACAAAGGTTTATTTCCCTCTCTTTTCTTTTTCTTTCTTTCTTTGGATTTTTCTTTCCTTGTATTGTATAGTCCTACTCTCAATAAAAAGCAAAGTAATGTTTTCTGATTGGAATATTATTTTCATGTGTAATCACAACTTGGGTTTGAAATTATGAAATATTAAGCTGTTCAAAATATTTAATTTTCTAAATCCCCTGTCTCATTTGGCTGCTGCAGAAACACCTATGCGCATTGTTCCAGATGTGGGAGCACTAAGTAAAAACTGCTCTGACTCCAGTCTTTAAAAAAATGTAGAAAATATCACTGAAATCGCTGATGTGCCTCAGAGAGAAAGAGTTCTGGGCGACTGCTCCTATAAGGAGAAATACTGAGTAGATGGCATTGGAGCTATTACAGTTAAAAGAGTGTAGAGCCTTTCATTGTTTCAGATGAAGGTAAAAGGCAATGTGCGTGTGTGTGTGTGTGTGTGCGTGCGTGTGTGGGCGTTGACTGATGGTCCTGATTCAGAATGGGGACCTTACACAGCATCTAAAACAGAATCAAACTCCAACACCCAGGTATACACCACCTGCACCAGAAGTCATTTAAATGTCCTCTTGGGCCATCGTAACATCAGGAAAATTCAATCACCCTGTCTGCTGTTGGAGGGGGGACAACGTTCTCTGAGATTACTTGCAAAGAAACTTAATAGCTAAGAGCATTAAACGCTGGTTGTTGCTAGTACTGCTGCCAATAGTGAATAAATGATTTTGGCAGTGTATACAGACAGGGAAATCAATACCAGAGGGTTTTCTGTGGCGTTGGGCTTCTGTATTCATGTAAACATGGGAAGTGGTTTTCTTCACACCTCAGAGCGAGATTACCTCTCACCACTGGAGGCCTGCCCGGGTGCAGAGGAAGATGCAGCTCTCAGCTTGAATCTGCCACTGGCAGGAAGATGATATTTGAACATCACCCATTCTAATACGACATATGCAAATATCAGGCAATTTTTTTCTTCTTTTGGTGGCCCACGCTACGTGTCAATGCAGGGAAAAATCTCTGCTTTGATGAGTGAGTGTTCAGGCAGAATAACTGTTGCACATTTAGTGGCAGCTGCCTGGAGGGCTTGAAATTGTGTGATCGCTGATAAGCTGAAGCTATATTTCATGAAGTGTTGAGGTAGCCTATGCTGCTGGTTCGTTTTGCTCCTTTGCTGTCCCAGCCCCTGTTGCGACCCCTCTCTCCATATCTCCATCCAGACTTCAGTTAGGGGGCAAATGGAGGGACGGAGACAAGAGGCTGAGAGGAGGATGAGGAGGAGGAGGTGGTGTGAGGGGGCCACTGCTCAGCCATAGTGACCGGGTGAAAAGGCAGTGCAGATGTAATTTGTCCTCAATGGCTGTTTGGGAAGAGTAATTGTGGTGACATTGGCGGGTCGATAGTATGGATTTTTTGTTTGGAGTGCCCTGTGTGTGTGGTGCTAAGGGGAGGCCAGGAAATATAACACTGCTGCTCAAATACAATAAAAATGGATCGAGGGTGTGGTGGTTGTTTGCAGAGCTGGTAGCCATCGTTTGGCTGTGGATGTCATACTGTAGCTGCTGTGGTTATCAAATACACCCCGCCGTTCTGCCCTATTAACGCCAAATGTTTGAGGCTTCAAACAGGGCTTTCAAACAGGTTTAAATGCTGGAACAAACCCACCATTTAAGAGGTGTTTCACAGGAGCAAATATTTCTCCAAATAAACTACACAAAGGAGAAGCCATGAGTTCAAATCACATTTGTTAAGGCCCCTTTTAATGCACTACTCAGGAAAATCATAACCTAGTGACGTGATAATGATACATAGCACACTAATAGTCTGCACCAAAAATGCTCAGTCCTGAATGATACAGTATGTTAGTAATTTACAATTGTGGAACGTTTGGTTGATCCCTGTTTCAGTGATTGTACAGTAACAGTAGGAGGTGAGAAAAAGCCTCAGGGGAGGCCAGTGGATGCTAGCTCTGGTATCCCAGTCAACTTTAAAATGATCAGGCAATGGTGTGTGTGCACAGTGTGTTCTTTCCACTCTAAGAAATGTAATGAAGGAGAACAAAAGAGATTATGATACAGTGGAGAGACTTATACTGTCTATGTATCATTAGATGCATCTCACACATACATACATGGATACATTCTAATTCTAGGAGTCTATAGCATTTCCACAGGGTGAGGTTGCATGTGATCTGACTGATATGTCTCAAATAATTCTCTGGACCTCGTTGTTTCCTCCTCAATGCCCTCCACTTGTCTTGAGGTGTCAAAAACACATACTCACTTGTACAGATACCCCATTTCATCCTGATATGTGCTCTTCACTATGTTGATAATGAACAGTGTGTCGTGTCTTAATAGGATGTTTCCCGTCGAGCTAGGGCCACCTCGTCGAACACAGCCAGGCTGGCCTTGTCTGTGTCACCCCTGTCATCTCACATCAGATCCCGTTTGACTCCAAAGCAGTGCTCTTTGGGTAAAACCATTAACAAAGCCAACCGACACAAACAGGACCACATTTTGACACTCAGCCGCTGCCCTGACGTAACCGAGCCCGACACCTGACGTGGGGAAAAGGTCACACGACTCGTCAAAGAGACAGGGGTGCCTCAGATGGAGGACGCGAGGACTCAAAAATGGACGCCTCCCGACAGTGATGATGGACACATGGCTGAAGCATGGCCTTCTGGGAGCGGTGGGAGGAGTGGATGTCCTGCCGGGAACTGTCCCTTCCGGTTCCTCTGGCCTGCTGACGAGTTGTGTCCTCGCTGATTTTGCATGATGAGGTTCACACTAAGTAAGCAAATCAAATGTGGTTAAGTGTGGACAGTTTCATAAGTAATCAGGGCAGAATGTGCTTTGTCTAAAATGTTAGGTGACGTATCAGTCAAAAGAATGAATTAAGTGCATTTCCTGATAATTGCATTACGCTGTTGAAGCTTGTGTTGCCGAATATATGGCATTTTATAGTAACAGCTCTGTTACTATTTGGACTGTTTCGTCTACTATTATTACTATTATTATTATTATTATTACAGTGCAGTAGAGGCAAATGGGAAATGTTAGAAAAAGAGTAGGCAAATGACATGCAGCAAAGATCCATCCAAAAGATAGAAGATGAACCACGGACTGCTGAAGGTATTTTAACATTGGGCCACTGGGTCACCACTGTGTGTGTGTGTGTGTGTGTGTGTGTGTGTGTGTGTGTGTGTGTGTGTGTGTGTGTGTGTAGCTCTGTGTGTGTAGCTGTGTGTGTGTTTGTTTGAGGGAGATCAAATCCTAAAGTTCCCCTCCCAAAGAACTATTCCCT
>VUQH01088611.1:0-14573 GCA_015106775.1 Etroplus canarensis | reverse complement strand
ACACAGGTTAAACTGATGCCTAATAGCCAATCAGAGGGCAGGATTGCGTGCGTGTGTGTGTGTGTGTGTGTGTGTGTGTGTGTGTGTGTGTGTGTGTGTGTAGCTCTGTGTGTGTAGCTGTGTGTGTGTTTGTTTGAGGGAGATCAAATCCTAAAGTTCCCCTCCCAAAGAACTATTCCCTTTAAAATGTGCCCTCTTATACAGTCATGAAAAAGAAGTGTAACCTCTATCAGTTGTAAGATGTTATGTATCAGGACATAATAAATATCATTTGGGCCTGACCAAGTTCTACAACCTCAGATGAACAGCACTTGACACATTACACCATTGCATTGTTTATTTGACAAAAATGAAGCGAAAATGTAAAAAACTAAGTACACCCGATGATTCTATAGATTGTAGATCAACTTTTAGCAGCAATAACTTGAAGTAATCATTTTCTACATGACTTCATCAGTCTCTCACATTGCTATAGGGGAAGTTTGGCCCACTTGTCTTTAGAATGTTGTTTCAGTTCACTGCGGTTTGCAGGCATTCTTTAGCTCTCTTAAGGTCCTGCCACAACATTTTAGTTAGTTTGAGGTCTGGACATTCATTGAGCCATTGCCACACCCTAATTATTTTCTTTTAAGCCATTCTGTTTTAGATTTGCTGGTGTGCTTGGGATCATTGTAATCTTGCATGACCCACTTTGGGCTAAGTTTTAGCTGTCAGACAGAAGGACTCACATATGAAACTAGACTACCTTGTTATACAGCGGAGTTCATGGTCAACTTACTGACTGTACTGTGCCCATGTCCAGTGGCTCCAAAATAAGACCAAATCATCACCCCTCCACCACGATGCTTAAAAGTTAGTATTAAGTGTTTGTGGTGATATGCTGTGTTTGTTTGTTTTTTGGCAATGTGCATTATAACATCTCTACTTTGGTCTCTTCTGTCCAAAGGGCATTGTTCTAGAAGTCTTGTGGTTTGTTTAGATCCAGCTTTGCAAATCCAAGCCTTACTGCCAAGAGGCTTTCTCCTGGCAACTCTTCCAAACAAGCCATATTTGTTCAATTTTTTTTATTGTACTGTCATTAACTTTAACATTTAACATGCTAACTGAGGCCTGCAGAGTCTGAGATGTAGCTCTTGGGGTTTTTGTACTTTCTCTGACCATTGCACAGTCTGATCTTGGAGTGATTCCCATGGAAGCAGCAAGGGTATTCATAGTTTTTCTCACATGCTGCATCCGCATTTTGGCTTAGTTTTTGTTAAACAAATAATGACATGGTGTGACACGTCATGTGTTGCTATTCATCCGAGGACATATTTACTAAATTTTAAGACCTGCTAAATACCAGATGATTTTTTGTGATGTCCTAAGACATAAAACCCCACAATTGAAAGAAGGTGTGCTTTCTTTTTCACATAATTATAAGCAGTTTTCTGGTTTCTGGGTTGCAGGAGACCAAGCTCTATCACCTTAAAATTAAAGTTGGGACTGCGTAACACTGAAGTTGATGTTTTCTCTCTGCACAAGTTGGAGGTCAGTAATTACTGAAGATGTGCAAGTGAAAGTGGTCATAAATAGTACAGTCAATGTAAAATAAAATAAAATAAAATAAAATATAGTCTTAAAACAGTCAAGAGGCACACAAGGAAATGACCTTGAAGGAGAGACTGACCAAATGATAGCAGGTTTGGATTTAATGGAACTTCACGACAGTACCTCACATGAAAGATGGAAGCTTGAATGGACATTTTTAATTGTAGCTACACAAGATGTCTAGACACAAAAGGAATGCAACTTGTGCTAAAGAAAATGTTTGAAATTTTGGGAAATATGCCTATTCACTGTCTTACACACAGTTTGATTAAAAATTGTTACCACTAAACAACAGTAAACTGTTCAACTTGTACTAGAACTTTTCAAGCTCTTAAATTAGCATGTTATATTACTGTGTAGTAATATACTGCTTTACAACATACATGTATATTACTGTATAGTAATATAAGATGTATGTTGTAAGGCATTATTTTTTTTTTTACTTACAGTTTCATGTTTAAAGTTTTCATAGGCCACTAAGCTAACACTTGGTAGTGGTAATGCCATGACAGTGACATGAGACGCTTATTAGTCTTCTCAAACAAAAGCAATGGGTGATTCCAAAATGGTTCTAATAATAACTAATAGTATTATCTCAGTATTTATGACAGTTCTGATAAAACAGAACCTTGTCTTGGTTTCTTGTTTATATTAGATGGTAGACTTTGCATTGCATAGTAGATTTCCAAATTAATTCACACATGTAATAGGAGCTTCACAAAGTAATACACAGAGTAATAGGAGCAGAATGCCAGGGGCAGATACACAAGAAGAGATTGGCTTTAGAGAGCTAGTGAGGCAGGGAGAGAAGCAGGAAGAGGGTGAAAGAGAGATAGAGAGTCCCTGGGGCCCCATTAGAGGCAGTTCTGAGGGCCTGTGACATCTGACTGGATCAGTGTTCTTCAGTCAGAGGCTCTCCTCTTATCCACTCCTCTGCTGGAGTCAATAAACACATCACCTACGCACAAACACATCCACACACAGTAACTGAGCCTCCAGGGTGAACACCATTAGTTCATTTAGAGAGGGTTTGATTCTTTCTCCTTGAAGGTACACAGCTTACTAAGGGCTTAATGAGAATGTCAGTGCTGTTGCATATATGTGCTACACTTGGAATTGAACATCTTAAACGCGGTGTCACTTTGAAAATTGTTGTCATTTCTCGCCTGTTACTGCAAATGTGTTTGTGCGCTGCATAAGATTTAAGTATTTATAGGAATTTAAAACTTTTTTGTGTGTGAAGAAGAGGCGGTCAGCAAAGACACATGGCTAGCTTGACAGAAAAACCAACTGACGAGCCGTAAACACTTTTCTCCCCGCACTGACAGTGCGGTGGCACCAAGCAGGGTGAAACTTTGAAAGTCAAGCGGTCCTTTATCCATCCCTGCTCTGACCTTTCTGCTAGGCTGCCCTGTATTCACTGGCTGTCAGTGCGAGTTTGTCAGGAGCCATCCGTCTCTGTCCACCTCCACCCCCCTCCCCAAATCCCTGCCGACCCATTAGCCGATAGGATCCGGGGGAAAGGCGGCATGGCCAGCCTATGGGGGCCTCTCCTCCTTCCCTCCCTCTTTCCCCTCAGCCCTGGTATCCACGTAGCACTCAGCTCATCCAGGTACCCCAGAGAGGCAGTGCTAGCTGGCTCTATATATGTATATATATATATATATATATATATATATATATATATATATATAGAGAGAGAGAGAGAGAGAGAGAGAGAGAGAGAGTACGTAGCAAAAGCATCAACACAGCACTACTGTCTGACATGTGGCCCATGGGAGCTGCAGAGAGGCTGATAGCTGCTGGGACAGAGGGAGAGCTGGTGGCATCACTGCAGGGGTTGGGTAATGCTGCTGCTCTACACTGATCTGGAGTGTCTCAACTATAACAGTGTGCATGCTTATGGACCAGGAGCCAGTGGCACCAGGTCTTTGCGAGTTTAAACCTAGTGTGGTTTTATATCTCTAAACTAACTGAACAATACAAACTTATTCTGACGCAGAAATTAGTCACCAGTGTTACCTTGAAGAGAAAAACAGGTAATATATTAAAATATTCGACCTGAGACGTCAAGAAAAAAATTATGCTGTTGTAAATAAATCGATAACAAATTTGGCTGTTACATTCTACTTGAGGGCTGGACTTTGACTGTGCAAACTGCAGTTCTTTTCTTTTTCAGCCATTCTGTTGTAGATTTACTGCCATGCTTGGGATCATTGTCCTGTTACATGATCCAGTGTCAGCCAAGCTTTAGATTTCAGGAAGATGGCCTCACATTTAAATCAAGAATACTTTGGTATACAGGGGAGTTCATGGTCAACTCAATGACTGCGCGGTGTCCAACTCTTGTGGCTGTAAAACTAGCCCAAATCATCATCCCTCCACTGCCGTGCTTGACAGTTTGCATGAAGTGTTTGTGCTGACATGCTGCATTTGTTTTTTGCCAAACGTGCTGCTGTGCATTATGACCGAACAGCTCCACTTTGGCCTATTCTGTGCAAAGGACATTGTTCCAGAAGTATTACAGTTTGTTTGCAAACCTAAGCCATATGCACCCTTGTTGTTTTTAGAGAGAAGAGGCTTTCTCTAGGCAACCAGTCCAAAAAAGCCATACTTTTCTGGTCTTTTTCTAATTGCACAGTCATGAACTTTAGCATTTAACATGCTAACTGAAGCTTGCAGAGCCTGAGACTCAGCTCTTAGGTTTTTTTGCAGTTTCTCTGAGCATTGCATAGTCTGATCTTGGGGTGAATTTGCTGTGAATTTGCCGGCATATCCACACCTGAAATGATTGTGGGATAGTGTTAACACAACTGAATGCTCCAGACTAGCAAACTGCCCAAACTTGGGCTTTAATAGAGGCAGTCACCCTGGCTGATGCTTAATCACAATGGCTGATTAATCAAGGGCATTTGATTAGTACCACCTGGTTGCTACTTACCCTCCTAATTGCTAGAATGTCTGCTACCCTCTTGGCCAGGTCACTCTTAGAAATGGATTTTGAATCTCCATAAAAATGTGTATTTTATCATTTATTTTATTTTATATTACATACTTTGAGTGTTACTTTGCAGCAATTAGCATATATCTTTGTTTGTGCTATGAACCTTTACAGTCACCCTGTACAGGTGAGTGTACCTTGCTAACCAAACTAGCAGAAAACTTAGCGTTCAGCCCTCTTGTCCAAATATGGTCACTTCTGCCTCAAGAAAAGAAAAAGACAGCAGGCACCAAAATGTTAAAATAAAGGGGATCAAAATGATTTAATGGTGGAACCCAACTCGCTAGAGGTGGGTATCCATCCATCCGTCCACCCACCCATCCATCCATCCATCATCCATCCATTTTCTGCTGCTTTTCTGGGTGCTAGTCACAAGGCAGCAGTCTAAGCAGAGATTCCCAGTCCTCCCTCTCCCCAGCCACCTCCTCCAGCCCTTCTGAGGGGGACATAAAGGAATTAAGGATTAATAAAGTATTCTGATTCTTATTCTGATATTTTCCTGACAAATTTTCATTTTTACTCTTTAAGTTTTAATACAATCATCTTGACTTTCTACTATTTACACTTTCAAACAGGCTCGTTACTTTAGGTTTAAGGAATTTGAGGGGAGTTACTGACTATTTCACATCAGTGCATACCTTCCTGACATCAAACTGGTTTGAACCTAAATGGAGGTACCAATAGCACAAAAAAGACCATCGTGTTGATGTATCCATCACCGGTGCTTCTTGTGTGTTACTGATGTAAAAGACACAGAGATGAAAGAGGCAAAAACATGTAATATATGTAACCATCTACAATGTAGGCAACAGCAAATACAGGTAGTTTTTTATCTGTTTGCTTTTTCTTTGTTTGGTTTTTCAAGCTGACTACATTCATTAGAATAACTAATAGAAGTTAAAATTATGTTCCCATTCTCTTGGATTAATATTAGACTAATATGAAACAAGGTTCAGTTTGCTTTGTACAAAATAGCTGGTACTAATAATTTTTTGTTTTATACTTTGAGCACATTTCACCTTACAAGTGAAAGGTCCCTGGTTCAATTCCAGGTGGGGGCACAAGACCCTCTCACCATGAAGGGTTGCGTCAGGAAGGCCAAATTACCAGTGTAGATTAATCCACTGTGACCATCCCCTGAGGAGAATACAAGGGAGCAGCCAAAGGGACACTGAGCACATTTCAGAACTTGTACTTTTTCACCTTTACTTGAGTGAAGAAGTTGAATCAGCACTTCACCTTCTACCAGAGACTTATTTCACACAAGTACTGTTACTTGAGTAAGGAATCTGTGTACTTTTCCGTCTCTGTCCAAGGGAAAGCCAATTGTTACTCAGAGAAGCCACTTATTTATGCTGATGTATCATTTATTTTTAAGCCTGCATGTGCTTTTATAGAGTATTTTGAACTGTATTGAAGAAGAGCAGATCTCAGGATGAGGAAGTGACAAACTAGAGACAGAGCCTGATGCTATGATAGAAAGGGAATGTGAGGACGAGAAGGTACAGTAAATGAGAGTTTAGAAATAGGGATGCATTTGCGAACGATAGAGGGACAGATGGAGGAGGAGCAGAAAGGTGGAGGGAGGAGAAATAGACAGTGAAAGAGGGAGGGAGGAGGCAGTAACATGTGATTAATGGATGGGTGGTAGTGGGGAGGTTGAGGCAGACTGGGAGAGAGCAGAGTGACAGTAATAAAGTGAACCTGCCTCCCATTCATCTCCCTCAACCCATCTCCCATCTGACTGGTAGGGCTTTACACACTGACTAATGCCACGCTCCACATGCGGGCACAGACAGGAGTGCCACACACCGATAGTTGGCTGCTGTACACCGCCACATAAATGAACACCCATCTTCTCATGGTCCCCCAACTTCAAGTTCTTCCCGATTTCAATCATTCATCAGCATCGATAGCTGTCTCAGAGATCAACACTACCTCATTGGCTTTTACGGCGTCTAAATCATTTTGTGTACCAGGGTCATCTGGCGTAAAACAACTGCTATTGTCGCTTTAACAACAGGTCAAAAATGGTGGCCATGTTCACCATGGACTATGAGCTCATGACCTTTCCTAAAGGAATGTGTGCTTTGATGCTTTTTGTATCTGAGTCATACCATAATAATGTAATGATTTGCTGGTGTATTGGTACAATTTACCCTGCTTTTGAGGGATGATTCTGTTAGGTGGCAGGCTAAGGTAAACAGTGATGTTCGGTGACCTTCCCTCTGGCTCTCTTAATGAGATGCATGTCCCAAACGTAGCCTCATTAACCTGTCCTGAGCTGTTTCAGGTCACATGTTTCACATTGATTCTGCACTGGGGGAACATAACCTCTTCTGTAATAGGGTTATGTTAGGGTTGTTACCTCTGCTCATAACACGCTGCCTTCACTCAGATTTTCTGTAATTATAATAAATTAAACATGGCTCACAGTGGAGAAGATGAACCTAAATATTCATCCTTCTGGGACTGTGCATTGCATTTAAAGTGAACCTTCCCTGACCTTGCAAGTGAGTCAGGAGCCTCATCTACAACCCTCCCAAATGAATATATTATTACAGTCACTCAGGCATATGTGCAGGTGAATGTAACGCTGAAATAACTTGTAGATGAGCAATCATCTATCTTTCACTCAGTAAAGTAAGTAAATCACAGCGTTTGAAACCTAAAAGCCTACAGCAAAAAATAAAATGTATGACTAAACTGGCTTAAATTACTTTGGCACTGACTTGATAAAAGACCCTCCATGTTATTTCAATCATTAGTGGCTTTAATTGCTCCAAGGTATAATGAACACATTACTAATTGATAAGGAAACCAGTAACAGTAAAAATCCCTCTCCAATGGGCCCCACCTGCATGGGGCAAATCTGTCTTCATATCAGCCACATGACTTTTGCCCTGGCAGACAATAGATTAAACAATGAATGAATGATTTATTAGCTGTCGTTGTCATGCTATTTAGATGGATGGATGTACACGCGGCATGACCTCACTTCCTTGTTCTCTGCCTTGTATTTGAGGGTATGAAGAGCGGAGGGGGGTGGACGGGTAGATGTTGGCAGGGCGGGGTGGGTCAGGCACACCACTGGCCACTGACAGGACCCAGCCACTTGATCAATGATCCCTAGATTCGATATTGTGGCGAGGTGTGAGGCAGCTGCGTCTGAACATCAAATACATATGGAGGGACAAAGGTGTGTGTCTGTAAACTGTATCTGTCTTTGTGTGTAAGTGTGTGGGATGGAGTGCAAAGCCAGAAAAGTAACTACCTTTACTCTCTCCAACCTTACCTCCCCTCTCTTCCTCTTTCTCCCTCTCTCAAATGGGTTATTCTGGCGATGGCCCTGACAGGCCATGGTTTGGATTTTGATTTATGTTCCTGTGAAGCTCAAATCAAAGATTCCATCTACTGCTGCTTTATGGCAGCTGGGATGATGAATGGTGCAGTCTCTCGGTCAAACCAAGCCTCTGTGTCTTTGCCCCACATTTTAATTGCTAAAGTAGCCAGTCATCGCTCAGCCCTCCTACCCTCTCCCTGCCTCCCAACCTTATCCTTTCTCTGCTTTTCAACCCATTGTCTCTCTCCCTCTCTCTAATTCACGCTCAATAATGTACCTTTATCTCTTCAAAATGTCTGGACTGCCTGAACTTTCCTTGATAAAACTTCAATTTGGCAGCTAAAGTGTATTCATGTGAGAATATTTTTGATCTACCAGTAAGCACTGAAGCCTAACAGATATCCCTTACTATTTAGAAACTGTATCTGTCTTTTCAGCAGGCATACATTATTTTACACATCCAGCGTTAGTACATGATATACAGCAAACAAGTCTGATGAAGGGGAAAATTCATTCCTGCATCAACATAAAAAGCCACTTTATTTGGAGGAAGAATGCGTAGATGTCAAGCTCTGATAGAGTTTATGTTTTCTCACTATTTTTCAAAAGTAAACACATTCTGCGGTACATGACATTACTAAGTAGGTTAAGTATAGCCCCGGGCCATCATCCATCAGTACAGAATGAAGCGAGCATATTCTGCTCGATGAGAGGTGAAAGTTTTCCACTGTGCCACGATGACATTTAATTTTTCACATCTCCTGCGTGTTCCTGGGATGAATTTTGGCAGACCTGGTGCAATTTAGCTGCTTGGCAGTTTGAAATTGGGCGATGAATCACAACGTGGATTCAATGGGAGCCAGTCAGTGTACAATATTTTCTCTGTGTCAGACTGGAAAGATAGAGAGAGAGTCCAAGAGAGATACAGAGAAAAGCAGTGCGAGAGAGAGAAAGAGAGAGCTGCAGAGGCTTTAGATTGTGTTCTCCAATCATCTTCCACTCACACAGCCTATCATCCCTTCCTCCCCTTCAAAAAACAAAGTGCCGGAGCCAACCATTATAAGAGAAGCTGTGTGTGGCTGCAGATGTCGAGGCAATGGCGGAGGTCTTTAAGGTCTGCAGTTGGATATTTTGACAAAGAGCAGTGAAGAAAGAAATCAATAAAGTCAGGACTTTGCCAGTCACTGAGCAGAGCAGCAGAGAATGCAAAGCTCCTCTCCAACCTCTACACAAACTCAAAATGAGCAACCAATAGACTGACACTGCCTCTGACATGAGCCATTTATTAGGCTGGCAGTAGAATATGGTGGATTGCACAGCTGATGGTCTGTAACTGGGAAGACCACACCTGAGGAGGAACCGTGTTAGCATGTGTGGTGGCACTGAGCTTGGTAGTCATGACTTAAAGTGTGAAATAAGTAGTGGTAACTGCGCTTTATGGCATCTGCTTAGGGAAATATTCAATCTACAACATAATCCATATTACTAGGCATTACAAAATGCGCTATAGGCTTACTTAAAGGATTGTGCTCAAGCCTCATGTTTGCATCATCTGCTCCACTGAGCACTGAAAAATGATCACCTCCAGTAGTGCTGTTGTGTGTGTATGTGTGCATGGTCTTGTGTCTGTGCCTCTGCACTTTGACCTCTGAGTGAAAAGGGCTGTAAAATCACATGCATCAGAATGTTCCTCTTGGACATGCAAAGGATATTGAATCAGAAATAATTCTAATAGCATAAGCAGAATATCAATCCATAATTAAAGAAAGGTATTTCAAAATAACACAACTTATAACAATATTAAACCAGGGGGGGAAATGGCTATTAGAAAGAGCAGAAAAATGGTAAAATAACTTGTCAGCATGTAGTGTTTAATAACATGTTTTATTAAAGTGATGTAAGAAAATGTCTTAGATAAAAATAATGAACATATAACAAATTAATTTTATTTTGCGCAAATGCTGCCAACTCATCCAAGTTTGTGTGGTTCTTTCTTCTGAACAGACGTAATTTGCTGCACAATCTCTTCAAAGTCCTTATACTTATAACCACACTGTGTTTATGTGCTAAAAGAGAAAAATATTTCCCTATAACTAAAACCAACTACACCATGCATGTTGTAGAGGCTCCAGCAGCCGTGCACTACACTTCACTAGAAATGACAGCTTTATTCTCCACTTTATTTTCCACTTCTCAAAACACTATTTTGACTTTTTTCTCAAAATAGTATTTCGAGTTTTTTTCTCGAAATTTTGACTTTATTCTCGAAATGTAAAAACTTTTTTTTTAAAGTCCTTCTACTTTTTTATTTTTAAAATGGCCCTAATTCTCCTTCGTACATAAATACCATTTCTGTAATGTTCAGATGTTTTTAACAAGATCGTTTATATTTTAGCACTTGGTATAATCTTTTTTACTCTTTTTAATCATGGTATTGAATTTGGTATCAAGTATTATGCAGTATTACTGGTATTGGTACCGACTTATATATTTCTAGTATCATGATATCCCCAGTACAGTTTTAGTGGGTCCCATTCCATAGGAGTTACCTTGTTTCTATAGTAGCTCAGAATGGACAAATAGTCTATACTCAAATGCTAGCTCTCACATTTCTCTAACCTCTGTGCCACTGAAGAAAATGCAGAGAATTTCACTTTGCAAATGTGGAAAAATGTGCTATCTCACTATCATGCTAAACCCTGGGCATTATAAACAATCTAAGCTTGTATGAGCATCTAAATTAGCTACCTAGTGTTTACTATAAAATGCAGAATGACAATCATTACTCCTTGGCTATAATCTATTACTTTTTTGGTATAAAAAGTGAACTTTTAATTTTGAAATCTTATTCAATTTTATTGCACTTCTATTTCCTAATTATATCTACAGTTACAAACCTCTGGGCTGGAAATATTTGTGGATGCAGTTGTGGAAGATTCCATTTTGTTCGCTGACAGCCTGCTCCGGTAGATGTCACTAAATATCACACATTGGTCCTTTAAAACTGGTGAGCAATGCCATAAACTTACCTGGAAAGTGTTTACTGAGATCAGAGATCAATAGATGTGAAGAGTCTTTTTCCGCACACTCCTATATGATTAGATGTCTTTTCAACTAGAGAATTTGCCCCCTGGTGGCCATTAGAAAGAAAGCAGGTTTAAGTCACTACAACATTTGCTTTCCTTTTTAGACCTGGAAGCGATCTCTATCTTTTTCATACACACCTCAACTCATGTTCTGAGTTAAACAGAATTGCTTAAACATTGTGGATTAGAAAAAAAAAATTATTTTCCATTACCATCACGCTAAATTATTCCTCCATCAAATGTAGGAGTTTAATATAATTCCAGTGTCAGATATTAGTGGGACACAACAGATCAATACTGAAGCATGAGACCCAATAATACAGAGGCCCTAAATTTGTGTGATCCTAAGCATATTATATACATTGAAAGAGTAGCACTGATGTTATACAAAGCAGTGGCCAATTGTGTAATGAAGAGTGACCCATTTATTCCTGAGAATAGATCTTCAGAGAGGTAAAATTGTTCTTTTCAGTGCTTAAACACTCAGACAGTAACCATTAAGATATGTTAATTTTCAATGCCGTCTGAAAGAAAATATCATTAATTGGCATTGCACAGATAGCATCAGGGGCCATTTGCCTGTGGCTAAGATTACGAAACAGATATGTACAGAAACTAATTCCTGCTGCAAGCAAACTAATCTCATCACAGCTATGAAAAAATAAGCCAGCCCTGTTTTGAAGCTAGTTATATATGTATGCATGTGCCTTAGTCCTCTTTTTAAATGATATGAAAACCAGTACCCAAAGATCGTAGGTGAAGAGATTATTCTGTACACATTGTTGAAAGATTGTTGAGATTATTGACTTTGTGTTATTTCTGAAAGCACCAGCAACTGATTCTGTACTGAGATGTACAGGTCTTTGTTTATTGATTGTACCAATGAGGGCATTCTCCTAAACTTCACTTAATACCACTTATACCACCTCCACTTCAGGCTGAACTTTTAACAATCGGCTTAACAGTTAAACAGACTGCTTTCCTCATTTTTTCTTCTACAAAAAGAGCCCTAATGTTTCTTAAGAGGTTTCCCTGCTCATGTGTACAACCACACAAAATATGGTTTCCATATAAGCACATGAAATACAGCAACAAATTAGTTTCAAATGATGGAGCAAGATTGTCAGTGGACCCTCATTAAAGAGACCGACACCCATTTAGTTGTGTTAGTCTGCAATTCCTGTGAGTATGATGACGAAATAGTTCCATTGTCCTAAATGCCTCAAAACAAGTGTTTATGGTATTTCTGAAGTGTTATTTTATCTCTTTATGTGTTTTTAAAACAAAAAACAGCCCATATTTGCAATCGGCTCAGTGCAATTTAATTTTGGTGGCTTCAGTTATTACTTATTCTCAATATCATACTGAACAAATTTGCATGTGCAACATTTTTGAAAGAGTAAACATTTCAAAATTCATTTTCTTTTAGAGAAGGGGATGTTCCCATTCCCTCCCAGGTTTGCTTAGTGATAGAGCTAAATCAATAAGACTGCCTTAATGAAAAGCTCAGTGAGCGCTGTCATTATGAAAAAGCAAAAGGGTTTGTCTAAACCTTGCACAGTTCCTGAGCCACAGTTTTCGATTTTCTGCTCTTGCAGAGTGAAACACTGAGATTAAAAAGTCTTCATGTGCGTATATGGCTTTCCAGTTTGCTTGACACCCCCAAATTGTTTTGTACCTTCTTGAGATGAACTCTCACACTTTTCCTCTCTTCTCTGTAAGTGACAGATGACAAGATGCAAAGGACAAGTTACTGAGCCCTTTCCTCTCAGTGGGTCTTCAAAGACTTTATCTTATCTTTAATACCTATTTATTTACATGTTAAAGGGTTGAAAAGTGCACATGTAACTTAAGGCCTTATGCCTTTGAGCTAACATAGCTCATACTGACGTAACTAGACTGCAGTATTATATTATGGATAATACATCTGTATTGTTTCTTTGAGAGGGATGCAGCTTTTATCTAAAATAAATCCTTGCCTGTGTATGAGATCACCCCCACTCTAAAAATTTCCTACTCACTATATCATAGATACTCAAGCAATTTGAATACAGTCCAAGAAACTTTGCAGTTTAGCAAAGTTTTATTGAGTTCAGTAGATTTTTAATCAGTGTTCCAAAGCTTATGATTTCAAAGTGCTTTGATTATCAAAGCTTTTTCCATGCCTGAGGATGCATTTGGGTAACATTTGATTTATAAACCTATAAACTGTCCCAATCCATTAAAACTTACTCTTTTATATACAACCACAAGTTTATCAGAATCTCCTCTCAGTGCTACATTTACTTTTAGTTGTCCACTTTGCACTGTCACAGCTTGTCTTATTTATCATCATAGAAAATAAGCAATACTAATAGGTTAAGCCACCAATTGTTCTCAGTTAAATATGTATGAATAGACATGAATGAAGTCTGTGTGAATGCATATCAGCAGACAGTGAGGGAACAGAGGCCATGTAGGTCAGTGATAGTGATTTCTACAGGCCTGGCTCACGGAATTTGGCAGAGCAGCAGACACTCAGGAGGAAAGGGGGCATGGTCTTTTATCCAAAAGTGTAAATGGGCCATGGCATCCTGGGGCGGGCACCCTAAAGTGTCACATGAGGACAGTGGGAACAGTGGGGTCAGGAGGGTCATGAATCTGAGGATTTGAGGGAAGGACAGGAAACCTGTGCAAGAGTGCCACATAAGGAATCAATGGTCAAACGGCACCAATGTGGTTGCACAAAACCACAAACTCCCATTAAATACACTACAAACAGAAGTATTGGGCCATTTAATCATTACACCTACTGGAGTTTTAATGATATCACATTCTAAATCCATAGGCATTAATATGGATTTGGTCTCCCCTTTGCAGCTCTAACAGTTTTCTATAAGATTTTGGAGTATGTCTGAGGGAATTTTTGTCCATTCATCCAGAAGAGCTGGAAAAGTTGTTTGATTGGGTTGAGGTCAGTGTCTGGGCAAGCCAAGTTCTTCCACACCAAACTCATCCAACACACGTTATGGACATTACATTTAATGTTTGGGTGGTGTGACTGGTTTAACAGGAGGATTATACAGGTACATCTCAAAAAATTAGAATATCATGAAAAAGTTCAATATTTTCTGTCACTCATTTCAGAAAGTGAAACCCATATATTATATAGATTCATTACACATAGAATGAAATATTTCAAGCCTTTATTACTTGAAATCTTGATGATTATGGCTTACAGATAATGAAAACCCAAAATTCAGTGTCTCAGAAAATTTGAATATTGTGAAAAAATTCAATACTGGAAAGTCATGGTGTCACATCCTAATCAGCTAATTACTTCAAAATACCTGCAAAGGTTTCCTGAGCCTTTAAATGGTCTCTCAGTCTGGGTCAGTAGGCTACACAATCATGGGGAAGACTGCTGATTTGACAGATTTCCAGAAGACATGTCATTGACACCCTCGACAAGGAGGGTAAGCCACAAAAGGTCATTGCTAAAGAAGCTGGTTGTTCACAGAGTGCTGTATCCAAGCATATTCATAGAAAGTTGAGTGGAAAGAAAAAGTGTGGT
>VUQH01088609.1:3982-24926 GCA_015106775.1 Etroplus canarensis | reverse complement strand
CTATTGACTCCATTTCCCAACTGAATCCAATTGAAAACCTGTAGGACATCATGATGATGCCAAATAGCAGACTGTCCAGGCACTCTTTGATTTAGATCCCCCAGGACAACATCCACTGTCACACCAGGACCATGACCTCCTGTTTTCTTATACTTCCAGTAGTGACAAGGCCCAACTAGACCAAAATCATTCAGTAGGGATAAGGAGAGACCAGTGGTCTGTGGCCCAACCTGTAAAATCATTTCCTTTTGAGGGGTGGGGTTGCCTTATTGTTGCCACTCCAGCGCACTTGTTGTCGCTTTTATTTGCACCAGTGCAGGTGAAAGAGATTCAAAATGGTTTCTGCTTAATATCTGGACAGATTGATATCCCTGAAGTTTAACTGACTCTGTGTTATACGATGATGACTGAATGCTCCCTTGACTTTTTTGAGCAGTGTATTTCCTGCAGTATCTGTTCCATGACTGTATCACCTGTTTTTGTACATTTGTCCTTTGACTGGGTTTGTCTCTCATGCAAACTAGAACACTGGGCTTTAAAACATGTGGTAAACTTAATGTGGACATCCTGTGACTTAAGGTGGACTTTTTCAAATTGGAAACACAGCAATTCATGTCCATGGACAGGGATCAAAAAAATCATATGTGCTGCCTATGACAGCAACAGAGAACAGCAGCCACCATCCGCTGCAGCATATTGTTAGGACTATGCTGCAGATATGTTCTTGTCCATGTCATAGACTGTATGTAAAAGATGGACATAGTCACCTCTTGGTTTGTGAAGCCCTGTTTGGAAGTAACTTGAGCATTTTTGGCCCTTGTCATGTTGTTTTTTGAAACTAGACATAACGAGGAAGGAGGAAAGTAATTACAGGCTATTAGAAAGATTGCAGGTCCAATTAACTTCCTCACTATGTTCGACCTGAACACTATGTCTGTCTTTTCTATACAGTATATGGTCTATAGACACAAAAATTAAAACATAGATAAACTTTGTCAAAAAACATGAATGAATTTATTAAATTTTGCAGGTTTTTCTGGTTGATTTGCAAGGTTACATGTGTGTACCATATGACACATGATCCGATAGCTTCCCTCCCCTCCATCCTTTGCATTTACAGACGTTAGAGATGAACAGCTGTCAACTCGTCCCTCTGCTCCATCACTGGCTCCGCAACACACAGCCCCCACCACCATCAACATCTCCTCCATCTCCCGCTCTGTCATTTAAACTGTCAATCCCTCTGTCCATCAGCACACCTCTCCACTAGTAGACCTGTCAAGCCCTCTTGTCATCTGATTGTTCATCTACTGCATTTCTGTTCTGCTACACAGGCCAGCCTGGGTAGTGATGGAGCCTGTAGGAGGTGAGATGTAGGGTTTAAGAGGAGGGTAACCAGTTTGTGGAAAAGGGAGCAGAGTGGTGCAACGGTGGATTAGGAAAGAGAAAGTAATGGCTGCAGGTTATGGTCATTTTTCAATTAAACCAAATGAAATGCAATTAATGTTAGAGGAGCTGTAAAGACTTGTACAGCAAGGAGCTAACTGGACTTAAAGGGAATTGAAACAAAGAAATAAATTACAGTAATGGTAATAATCATCAGCGTTAATGTAAGCATAATGAGCATCATCCTCATCACCATCAAATTATCTCGAATTATGAAGTATTTTGATGGAAAGATGGAAAGCAGCCCACCAAACGCTGGACGCCTCTGAATCCATTGTGTTTCTTTTTCTCTCTTTTGTGTTTAAATGTCCCTTAACAGCCGAGCAGCAGCACATTAAAGTCTCAGCTCCTGTATTTAGAACATTATAAGAAACTGAAAAATGAATTTTGAATCATTAAGATTTGTCAGAAATGTGCAAATCTAAATAAATTCACTTAATAATACTATTTATTATTTTTATTATTATTGGGTGTACTGGATGTTATCTTTTTAAACGTTTATACGCACGCCAGCCACTTTAATAGGTACACTTTGCTACTGACGGGTTGGACCCTCTGTTGCATTCAGAACTGCTCTAATTCTTCATGGCATAGATTCAACAAGGTGCTGAAAATATTTTGGTTCATATTGACATGACAGCATTACACAGTTGCTGCAGATTTGTCAGCTGCATATCTATGATTTAACTCTCTCATTCCACCACATCCCAAACGTGCTCTATTGGATTGAGTTCTGGTGACTGTGGAGGCCATTTGAGTGTTCAATAAACCAGTGTTTGAGACGATTTGAGCTTTGTGACGTGACACAATATCCTGCTGTAAGCAGCCCTCATGAAACGGGTAAACTGTGGTCCTATAAAGGGATGGACATGGTCAGCAACAATACTCAGGTAGGCTGTGGCATTTCAGCAATGCACAGTTGGCAGTGAGGGGTCCAGATTATTCCAAGAAAATACCCTTAACGCCATAACACCACCAGCAGCCTGAACCATTGATTCAAGGCAAGATGGATCCCTGCTTTCATGTTGTTTATGCCAAATTCTGACCCTGCCATCTGAGTAGACTCATCAGATCAGGAGAGGTTTTTTCCAATCTTCTATTGTGAATTGTAGCTTCAGTTTCCTGTTCTTAGCTGTCAGGAGTGGAACCCGGTGTGGCCTCGCGCTGCAGTAACCCATCTGCCTCAAGGGTCAGTGCTCTTCTGCATAACTTGGTTGCAAGGAGCCATTATTGGAGGTACTGTTGCCTTCTTATCCGCTCAAGTCTGGCCATTCTCCTCTGACCTCTGCCATCAACAAGCCGTTTTTGTCCAGAGAACAGCCGCTCACTGGAACTTCAGATGATCGTTTTGACAATGTCTACATGTCTAAATGCATTGAGTTGTAGCGATGTGATTGGCTCAATATATTTTTGTGTTAACAAGCAGTTGAACGGGTGTCCCTAATGAAGTGGCCAGTGAGCGCATAGGTCAAAAGTAGCGGTTATCAGTTTGAATTCAAGCTGATTCTGGATCTCATGATCCAGAAAATTGAAATATACAGGAGTATTGAGAAATTAATTACTGTGAGGTTGTACACAACGCTATAGCCTTGTAAATAACCTCAAACTGCAGGACAAACTCACTAGGGTGCCAACACAATTTGCTGCTAGATCCAGAAGAATAACTCTTGAATAACTCTTCCAGTGATATGACGGTTTTAAAAAAAAATGTTAGAGGTAGGTTTTCATGGTTAAGGAATTATATTATGGGAGTAAAATTATTATGGCACTATTTTCTTCAAGTGTAATTGCATGATGGGGGCACCTTATGACTTTGGTTTAGGTTTGCATTCTATTAGTGCTTCTCATATATATCATATATACACAAAGAGCAGTGAACATCAGAGCCAGCAGCAGCAGCAAAGGTCAGCTGATCGCAGCCTGTTCACAAAGAAAAACCTACTGGAGCTCATAATGCAGATTATTTCTAATTGAGTATTTTCCCCCGATGCACCTCTACACCGGAACACAGGGTTCCCCCACCTGCCAAAATCCACTTTAACCCCTGGGAGCCTCCATAGATCGGACTTGTTTCTGCACATCATGCAGATGCTGGATCGAACTGGAATCGGGGGAGTTTGCAGGCCAGGTCAAGCCCTTTGGCTCTTTTTGTGTTCTTGAAAGGTTCGCGAGCAGTGGGGAGTATAATCCAGCTGGGGGACAAAGCTGCCAGGGGGGACTGCTCTTACATTCTTACAAAGGGGAGGGTGCACTTAGTCTGCAAAAATGTGTAGGTGAGTGGTGTGTGTGTCCCAGACAAACTGTTTTAGTATTGTGGCTTACTGGTGTATATGATGGGAGAAGAGCAAAAGAGTTAAAAATTACAAATTATTGTAGACATTATAAAAGTAGCTTTGTATTGTTTAAAACTGAACCTAATGAAGTGGGCAGTATGTTTTACTTTGGAATCAGTCTTTCTGACTTTATGTGGTTTGATTGGCTGTAATAATAATAAAAATAATAATAATGATAATAATGATAATGATAATGTCTTGCAGTGAGGTAGTGTCCCCATAGTGTAGTGGTTTACACATTTGCCTTAGAGTGAAAGGTCCCTGGTTTGATTCCAGGTGGAGACATAAGCTCCTCTCACGTGTCAGGAAGGGCATCTGACATTTCCAGGGGCTGATTCTCATTACCGATCATGCATCTTTTGGGGGGCAGCAGTGGCTCAGTCCATCGGAGGACCCGTTTGGGATCCAGGGGGTTGCTGAGGGCCACCAGTTCAATGCCCATCTGGACCTGGACCTGGTGGCCATTCAAGACCTGCCAAATCAAGACCTCGCTCTGGACCCACGTGCTACTGCATGTTCAATGGTTGCATGTAAAAAAGTGTGTGTAGCAACTAACAACAAGAGAGTGTTGGTGACTAGAAATTTCCCCATCTGGTAACTAATAAAGGATGGCTTCTTCTTCTTCTTCTTCTTTTAAAACCTCTTCCAAATTACCAGTGCAGATCAATCTGCTGTGGTGACTCCATCCCCACCCCACCCCCCTCGTCATTGTCCCTACAACCTGATCTGATGACAGTCAAGCTCATCATTTGGGTGCGTGTTAATGACTGTAATGTTCCAGGTCAAGGGAAGCAGCGCTCGTGTGGTTTGGGGCTGGACATTTTTCCAGTGCCGAGCTAACGTCACTGCTACCACCCTTTGTCTGGCTCGCTCGAGTTAGCAGGAAGAGGTGGAGTTTAATGACCTTTCAACTTGCTGGGTGGATGCTTTTCTTCATGATGTGGTCACGCCATACTGATTCCTTTCACACCTGATGGGGTTCAGCTGATCTGATAGTAGTGAGCAAGTGTGAACAGGTTCAAAAGGTCAGATAGGTCAATGAACACCTCAGATCCAGGTCCTGGAGAAACGCTATCTCATTTCACTATGTTCTGCGTCAGCTAAATGTGGTTTGAAATGACAGTAAAACTCTCTTGAATCTTGAGATTTGAGAACTTTTTAAATTTTTTGTCAATTGCTCCGCATATATTTGAGTGTGTGTGTGTGTGTGTGTGTGTGTGTGTGTGTGTGTGTGTATGTATACATTATTTAACACTTATAGTGACAGAATTTTGCAAACAGCTATACAGTTCCTCCATGATTGATTTTTTATGGGTTTCTATAGTTTTTTTCTTTCTCCCATCTGAAGAAGCGCCGTCTTTATTGTACATTCACGCTCTGCCATCACTCTGACATTCTGCTTGACATTCAGGTAGCATAGCAACATGACAACATGCCCCTACAGCCTGGTGTGAGAATATAGATGCTTTTTGAAAAGGTTGACAAGAGCGAGAGTAAGTGAGAGAGGGAAAGAAGAGATGAAGAGGAGAGGAAAAGGAGGAGGAGCAGGAGGAAGAGGAGGAGGGATAGCGAGCGGTGCCAAACCCTCCACAGAGTTGCTTCTTCTCTTTTTCAGCTCACCTCCGGAATATCATTTGAAACTTAAAGCTCCTCTTTTTGTGCCTGTAAATACCTTTACACACGCTTCCATAAATACCGCCCAAAGGGGAGAAGACTTCAGTTCCCCCCTGCTGATTTGCATGGTTCAACAGGGATGAGCAATTATAATGAAACTCACACGTGTACTTCAAACATAAATTATACAGCAAATCTTTCATTCATAGTCCACACATGCTGGATTTTCTTGTATATGAATACAGTTGAGTGTCTGTACTAAACTCAGTGTCCACACCTCATATTGATTCGGTGTGCATAAGCAGAGAAATGTAAATGATTAATTTCTACTGTAAATTGTGGTGAAGAAACAGAGCACACATAAAATATGAAGGCCTGGTCAGGGGGGTTATGTAAATGCAGTTTTTCTTCTCGACCACAGAAATCAATTCATAATTCATAAAGATTAAAGGCGAATTTCAAATGAGGTAGTGCCCCCTTCGATTGGTAGAAATACAATAGCCCAAAGAGCTTCTCATTTCTCCATGATTAGACAGAGACCAGATCCTGTCCCTCCTGAGCAAATCAATACATCTCCTGATTTCATCCTGCCCGTTAGCCTCCAGTTGCTTGGAGGAAAATAAGCTCAGATATGGAATATCAAGGTCTCTGATGACAGGAAACCTCAGTTTCCATTTGTAAGAGTCAGTCACAAGCTCTACCCCCCTCCTCATCGTAACTACTCTAACAATGAATAGTTTATTGTTCGGCAGATTGCTTTTTTAAGGAACTGTGTAGTATTAATTTTCCTACTTTTTGTAATGCCATTTTGTATGGTCAGACCACACAATAAAGACATAATCGCTCTGCCGGAATGAGAAAGCATCAGTAACAGAAATCAGCATCCTGCCCAGTGCATCACAGTGGATTACTATTGATAATGCATCCTGGCAAACAACTCATGCTGTCCTTTGTGAGACCATAGGTTATTCATAAAAATGGATATGTCACCCATTTGTGAAATCTCAAAGTGAGCACTTGAGCCTGAGGTGACCATATTAGGACGACAGGTTGCTAAAACACACTGTTAAAAGTAAAGGTTTTTCTAAAGGTTTTTAAAAGGTTTATAAATTGAACCTGTAGAAAAACCATTTGGGGGATTTCCAGAAAACCTTTCTTATTGCCAAAAACCTTTCTGATGTTGCCCCAAAACCTTACTGAAAGGTTTTCTGTGATACCAAAAACATCCCTTTTTTTGTCCCCTACCAGAGGCCTGGGAGCTCAAGGGTTCTGTGCAGTATCTTAGCTGTTCCTAGGACTCCGCTCTTCTGGACAGAGATCTCGGATGTTGTTCCTCGAATCTGCTGGAGTCACTGCCCTGAGCGTTGGAAGTATAATGTAGTAGTGTCGGGACAACAAACATCTCTTGTCCATTTGTGCCTTGCCTTTGTTCCAGTAGCCCATTTTTGACCAGTTCAACCAGGTTCCCCAACAACTGGTGCAGACATTGTTAATCCAGGTGACGTCTGAGTCAGCGTGACTCTCATGTCTGAGGTAGGCGGGTGACATGAGGGGGCACTTCACAGTTAAATGTAAGCTGTGTTAGTGCAAAGTGGAAGCGTTAACAAACCAAAGCAACTCAGCCACAAAGTGACAGGCCACGTAACAGAGCGTTACCAGCAGGAAAACTGTGTGCCAGGAGCATTGTGGCTTGGGTTTCCATGACCAACCAGCTGCCTCACCAACCGTTGGATGGAGTAGTGTCATGCATGCCACCACTGGAGCAATGGAAACGTGCTCTGTGGAATGACGCCTCTCTATCTGGCAGTCAGATGGGCAAGTCAGGGTTTGGCAAAAGCCAGCACAATATTCCCTGCCTGACAGCTTTATGCCAAGTGTAAAGTGTGGGCTAAATGCTATGCAGTGTTTTTCTGGGGTTGGCCTGGGCCCTTTAGTTCCAGCAAAGGGAGATCTTAATGCTTCAGCATGGCAAGACATTTGGACAATTCTATGCTTCCAGCCTTGTGGGAACAGTTTGGGGAAGGCCCATTATTTTTCCAGCACGACTGTGCCCCAGTTCACAAAGCAAGGTCCCAAATGGAAAATTAGTAAATGGACTGGTACTTATACAGCGCTTTTCTATTGTATCTGAGCACTCAAAGCACTTTTTACTACAAGCCTTATTCACCCATTCATGCACACATTCATTCAGCACTTTATTCTATGCCTTAAGCACATTTTAAATATCATACACATTCATGCTTTTATGCCTGCGTCAGGAGCAATTTGGGGATGAGTGTCTTGCCCGAGGATACTTTGACCTGAACCACCACCCTTCCAATTGCAAGTCCTCCTGAGCCACAGTATGGCTGGATGAGTTTGGTATGGAAAAGCATGACTGGCCTACACAGAGCCCTGACCCAAACCCCACTGAACACCTTTGGAATGAACTAGAATAGAGACTGTGAGCCAGGCCCTCTCATCCAACATCAATATCTGACCTCACAAATGCTCTTCTGGATGAATGGGCAAACATTCCCACAGACACACTCCAAAGTATGGTAGAAAGCCTTACCAGAAGGGTCAGAGCTAATGTACTTGCAAAGGGGATCCAAATCATATAACTGCCTATGGATTTGGAACGGAATCTTAAAAGCTCCTGCAAATCAGTGCTAAGTAAAGTAAGCACCTTCAGTTGCTCCCTTACATTTCTCTTAGAGGTTGCTACAGCAAATTAATCCACATGATTTTACATCAGATGCCCTTGCTAATGTAACCTGCCCAGTGTAAAAAGGGCTTGTATCTTCACCTGGACTCAAACCAGGGATCTTTCACTCATAAGGCAAATGTATAAACTGCTACACAACAGAGACATTCCAATTAGTACAAAATAAAACACTGAAAAAGAACTACAATTTCACTGCAGCACAAACTTCACCTGGTAATCAAATCAGCCATGGCCCTAACTTTAGGCCTTACCAGTATATAAGTGGATGAGTTATGAAAAAATCACCCACCATACAGTTGTTATGGGGGACAAAACTAACTAAAGAGGCCAAAACCACTTTTTGTTACAGGCTGCAAACATATTTACTTCTGCTTTAAAATTGTGCATTTTAACATGGGATTCCATGCACACTGACTCACTTTGGAAGCCATCTTCAAGTGGCCATTCCAGGAACAGCAGCTTTGGGCTCTTGATTTTTTTCAGTCCCACAGACTATAAGATTGCCCTAAACATAACCAAGTCCTTTTAATGCCTAAATCTAACAAAGCAGTGCCATAAAATGTGGAGTAAATTTAAAGGAAAATGCAGGGCTAAAAAAAATGTTCCCAGAAAGGATTTGAGCTCTTCTGGTGGTCTCCTGATTGACATGTCATGTCATGTGATCGTGACATCCGCCACAGTCCTCCTATGTCCTAACGGTGGGCTATTGTATTTCCACACACTGGAAATCAATGTGAATCGGGTATCCCTGTGCTGCTGATAACAAAGCCAAAATGCGTTAAGGAGTTGGGAGTGACAATGTGTCGATGGCCCTGGTGAACTGGTCAGGAGTGTTTCCACCCCGTAACACCCTCTGGACACACCCCTGGTCCTGGTGGCGTATGTTTTATCCATCATATTAGCATGAAGAATGAAACTGTCAGGAGCCCTTTTTAATATAATGCACTCTACTTTCTCTTTTAATATTCTTAGTACTATAAGTAATATTAGTAGTGTCTCTGCAGCTTTCTTCTGTTGCTGCGGCACGATTACCAAACAGCAAGACTGTGAACAGCAATTCCCAAACAAGAGAGGCTGCCTGTAAACTAATGTCAGCTTTAACATCAGCCCTGTCACAGATCATAGACCCTGATGACAATCTATATTCCAAAGACACAGTATGCTGTTCACTTTACAAAACTGACTTAGGCTCACACTGACCGTAAACCCATTAATGTCTTTCCGGCCAAACTTTAAGATGGGGGGAAAAAATCTCAAAGGCCACAAAAAGTGCCTCATCTTCCCAGAAAGGAACAGCAGGCCACTCCAGACTTTATCACTGACTCCATGATGCAATTAGCCATCATGGTGGTGCAGCTGTGGTTCTGCTGATTATATTAGGGAATCAGTGATGTCTTTCTGGACAAAACCCCAGAGATTGAGAGAGGGACGCTCACACAGCACAAAAACACAATAAAGAAGAGTGGTGAAGCCCGCAGCTCTCTGTGGGTCTGCTCTTGTTTGGGCTAACCCTGAAAAATGAGAAGGTTTTTTTGTTGTTGTTGTTGTGCTGGATGGTTTTTTTTGTGTGTGCGTGCGTGTGTTTTATTCTTGCTGTGGTTTTATGGCCCACGGGTCGTTATCTCTCAAACACAGGGAGAAACCAAAAGTCAACCCCAAACAATGCACATATGCACGCACCACTGCACACGCAAAAACTTCCAGAAGGACGCGGGGCACTGCTGGGAGGAAGACCCCCGGGGTGAAGTGACTTTTGACATGAACGGCAACATATCAAACCCCCGAACACACACACGCATACAGAGATCGAGCGTCACAATCACCATCCTCACCCACCCCTGGGGGACAGAGAATGAGAAGCAGGCGAGGGAGATAAGGCACCCCTGCTCTTACCCTACCACCTTTTTTCTTCTTTCAATTCCCACCCCTCCACTGCCCCTTTTTCCCTGTACGCCTGCCCCGAGTAGGCAGCCTCTGCCAAGCAGTGAGTGTGTGTCTGCTATCTGATCAATCTGTGGAAGTGACACACACAGAGGTAAAAGCCATTAAGGCCCCTGAAAGCCACTTGATCCAGGGACAACAGACCTCCCTCAGAGAGGCAGCAGCTAAAGTTTTTACAACAATAGGGTTAGAGTAATTAGAAAGGCACTTGCCTTCTGGAGGAAATGCAGGGGGGGTGCGGGAGAAGAGAGGTGGGGGTAGAGCAAAGAACAGAGATGTGGGAGGAAGATGTAGAGTGACAAAGAGAGTAGCAGCAGAGTTGCACTATAAGATAGTTGGTGAGAAAGACAGAGAGAGAAAAGATGCCCCCAGAGTCCAGCTATAACCCGGTGTATTCACTGCAGAGGTTGTAAAGATGGAGGAACAATCAAGGTGGAGATAGGATGAAAAGATGGCTGGAGGGTAGGGAAAGATCACTCCGCGGTCATGACATGTGAGAGGAAAGGTTTACTGCTGCAGAGCAGTTAGGCATTAGAATATTAGATCAGAGTGAGAGCTCTTGAGGTTCAACAAAGGGTCTCATCCATCAATATTCCCTTTCGAGGGAAGCCTTTAAAGACCCTGCTGAAACAAAGGACTCTGTCTAATTTGACAACATCTTCACATTTCACTTTAAACTGCACAGGCCAAACTGAAAAAAATATTCCTGAGCGCGCTAGATTTTGCAGTGTCGATCACTTAAATAATGCATCTATGCCTGAAATGTGTTTAAAATCCACCTCTGTTCCAATTTGTTCTCACTCAGAGTGACCAGGAGACTAAGATCAGATCTAATTACAGAAGTCAATCTCTATGCTGTCAGCAGGATGAGGCTCAGATTAGGACCAGACCATATGGCTTCTTCAGGCAACTGAAGCTTCCACGCAACACCGTGGGGTGACGCTGAACACACACACACGCCGACACATACTTACAGGAACTTTGGCTTAGTCATACGGCATGAGGAGCAGTGAGTTAACCCTGCTGTCAGGCCAATATGTGCATGAGATGATGCCATTGGGAGGTATTTTAAACTGACATAGTTTTTCATTTGAGTTTATTAAGAGGTCACGTATGAGTTTGTTTGATGAGGTAACTGTGAATGTGAAAAATAAAGGTACACGAGGATATAGTTAAGTTAAAGCCAGGGCATCTACACTCATGGCCATTCTATTAGTGTCCAATCAGCCAATCACAGTGACAGCAACTCAGTTTGGGCATGGAGATACAGTCAAGACAACCTGCTGAGGCTCAAACCGAGCATCAGAATGGAGAAGAAAGGTGATTTAGGCGACTCTGAACAGGGTATGGCTACTGGTCCCGGATGGGTTGGTCTGAGTATTTCAGAAACTGGTCATCTACTGACATTTTCCCATACAACCATCTCTAGGGTGTACAGAGAAGGGCCTGAAAATGAGCATGTATTCAGTGAGCGGCAGCTCTCTGGGTGAAAACGCCTTTTTGATGCCAAAGGTCAGAAGAAAATGGCCAGATTGCCTGGAGCTGATAGGAAGGCAACGGTAATTCAGATAACCACTCGTTACAAGCGAGTGGTTACACAGCAGCTGCAGAAGACCACACCAGGTGCCATTCCTGTCAGCTCAGTAAAGAAACTGAGGCTACAGTTCACACTGGCTCACCAAAATTGGACAGTAGAAGATTGGAACGATTGCTTGGTCTGATGAGTATTGCGTTCTGCTGCAAAATTCGGATGGTAGGGTGAGAATTCGGCGTAAACAACGTGAAAATAAGGATCCATCCTCCCTTGTATCAATGGTTCAGGCACGTGGTGGTGGCATAATGGTGTGGGAGATATTGTGGCAGCAAAAGGGGGTACCAACTCCATATCAATGCCTTTGGATCTGGAATGGGATGTCATAAAAACTCCTACAGGGGTAATGTGTAGATGACAAAAACACATTTGTCCATATTATGTTTATCTATGCATGTAACTGGGTCTCATTTCTTGCATGGTGAACTGGCGTGTCTGAATTATCACAACCGCCACCTCTGCCTCCTGATGTCAGCATTATAAATTCAGTGTGAGAGAGGGTAATAACTGGAGTTGCACTCAAAGGGTTTATTTTTTTCTCGACTTTCTTGTGCTTCTCGAGATGGTCAATATTTTGTTTCCTTTGTTGTAATTGAGAAAAGGATCATCTAAAAGTATTCTTGTAATCAGAGTTTTGCTTGCCTGAAAGCCTAACAAAGATGTCCTGACAGATGGATGTATAGCAGACGCTGAGATTACGTTTGTGACACTGGAACAGCTTTTGTTTTTGAAACAATACTTCAACCAAGACTCGGGGTCGAGAAAATACTGTCAGTGGTTATTCAGCGTCGAAATGTTTGCTGGGATAGTGCTGTCATGATAGTGCTGTCATAAAGCCAAAATAAACATTTACTGGGAGCACACCAATAATGACAAAAGCCCAGGGGTGGGGCTGGCAATCACCGCAATGGTTTTTATTTCTGATAAATTTCTAATTTTCCACGGTGTCCCCACCTCCAGACTGGTTCTTGGTCTCCCTGTGCCACCCCAAGTTTAGAAATTCCTAAAATATCCCTGCAAAAGCCATTACAGAAACAGACAGGTGAGGCCAGAAATATTTCATAATCTCTGTCTAACAACACTGTGTGTGTGCGTTAGTGGACTCAACAACCAGTGATCATATCAAAATGCATCAAAATGTATGTCTACAAGTTACAAAGCTGTTAATGTAAGTCTGGTAGGTCTAGACAGCCTTGAAAGTGCCTCGGCAGATCATTTTTCCCTGCAGGTTGGAGTTGTTGTTGATTGTGTTTACACCTGAGCCACGCATAGAACAAGAGTTTGCTTGTTTAAAACTGCAGTCCAACTGATAAATCATCTCCTTTGGCAAAAAGATACGGCAAGCCAGAAACATTGTTTTGCAGGAAAACTTAGTGGCATAAATAATGAGTAAACCCTGGCTACGCCTGTTTGGCCCTGCAGTTGCAGCAAGGCTAATTAGTCCTTAAGGGAGAAAAACACATTCTGAGAAGAAAATGAATGATCCTGAACTAATACAATGCAGTGATAACAGAGAGGGGAAAACCTAGAGTGAAATGATCAAAACAACAAAAGAGTGATGCAACAGTGGCTAATGCACTTCAGAGAGAGAGAAAAAACAAAGGATGGCAAAGTCTTCATCATTTGCTCTGTGTGCGTAATTGACGGCCAGCGCTGGTGTCAAAGAGGAAACAGATGCAAAGGGAACCAGATGCAAAGAGGAAAGAAAGGGAATCCAGATCAATAATGGGAGCGGGGGTCACTGACTCCCTTATGCACATGAACCCAGTCCCATTAATACTGTCTGGAATAGAACTACTACATTATGCTGCCACATGACTTTTTAAACATATTACATTAGTGAAAACTGTCACATAGCTGTGCAGAGATTTTTCTTGTGTGTGTCTTCAAATCCGTCCATTTTCTGCCACTTACCAAGGTCCGGGTCGTGACGGCAGCAGCCCAACAGTGAAGGCCCTCAACCCGGCCGCTTTGTCCATCTCTGCCAGGCAGACACTGGAACCACCTTCTAATCCAACGACAAGGGCAGGGACTTAACACGAGCTAATGACCCACGCTTACTAGGCAGGGCCTTAATCAAAGGCAGCTTATGATCTGCACGTACTGGAAAGTTCTGATTCATGCGAAATAATTGCAGTCCCCAATCTCTATCACAAGTGGGGTTCAGTGAGTTACCCGCACCTCTCGAGCAAGTGTAGACACTCGCCGATCTGCTCAGTGTGGAGCGCGTGCAGCCTTAGACAGCTAAGGGCATCACAGACCTGTTACTGTTCAATCTCATGTGGCTGAACGCCCCTTGTCTCGCTAAGAAGTTGCACTCAGACTCTATGGGGTCGAGTAACTAGTTAGGTAGTTGTTGGACTTGCGTTCTTTATCAGAATTAACCAGACAATTCACTTCACTAACTGAGAACACACCACCACCCACAGAATCAAGAACTAGCTATCAGTGTCCAGGCTGGGTGAGGTTTCCAGTGTTAGTGGTTGGTGGTACGATCCTTGGCTCAATTCTAATTGTTGAAGTGTCTCAGAGCAAGATACTGAACCCCAAATTGCTCCTGATACATCCATGATAGATAAAAATCACTTAAAGTGCTGTATAAATGTGTGTGGCTGGGTGAATGAGGCTTATAGTAAAAAGCACTTGGAGTACTCAGTAAGAATAGAAAAGCACTATATAAGTACCACTACAAAAGCGTGTTCCCAAGCCAGCCAAGAGTTATAATCTCTCCAGCATGTCCTCGGTCTACCCTGGGGCCTCCTCCCAGTTGGACATGCCTGAATCTCCTCACATAGAAGTTGTCCAGGAGGCATCCTAGATGCCCAAACCACCTCAACTGGCTCCTTTCAATGTGGAGGGGTAGCAGCTCTACTCTGAACCCTTCCAGAATGACAAAGCTCTTCACACTATCTCTAAGGGAGTCATCCACAACCTCCCATCCCAGCCCCTTAAGACTTGGCTGCAAACTGCCACAGTGCAAGCTAGAGCTTGGATGATGCCAACAAAACCACATCATCCGCAAAAAGCAGAGATGAGTTGCCCTGAAACCACCAAATCTGGCATGCTCCGCCCCTTGGCTAATCTTAGAAATTCTGCCTATAAAAGTTCCTAACAGAATCAGTGACAAAAGGCAGCCTGGCGGATTCCAAAGCCCACTGGAAATGAGTGTGCCCTACTGCTGGCAATGCGTACCAAGCCCTCACTAATGTTGTACAGTATAGCCTGAAACTACAGGCCTCTTATCCCACATTACTGAAGCAACCCCCCCACAGGACACTGAGGGATGAGGTTGAATGCCTTTTCAAAGTCCACTAAACACATGTGAGGTATTAATTACAAATCATTTTGCTGAATGTTTTTTGTTTTTTACTTCTATCGCGTTATCATAACCAAATTAATCAATGAATATAATGGTTGGTGAAGGTACTGCCAAGTTTAGCATGATGTTGCAGTTGCTCTAATGGCCACTTGAGGCTGCCAACAAAAGTAAGACAAGATCATCTTTTATAGTTCTGCAAGAAACTTATGTACCGCCAACTTTCCGATAAGAAGACAACCCACTCTAACTCTTGAGCAACAACAACCCCATAATATACTATAGTAAATATATCAGTTAGTAAATACATCACAGTTCAAAGAAATTTATTATGTATTCAACGGTAAGTGAATTCTTCCCTCTTTAACTAAACGCTAAAAGCGTATTTTAGTAGGAGTGCTTCCTGGATTCACATTATTATCTGTGTATAGGCTTAAAAAAGGACAGAACTCTAAAGGACTCTCTTTTAGGAAGGCTGGCATGCTGAAATGCATCAGCATTTTTTAAGGTTAAGCATGACTATGCCAAGGGATTTGAATTGTTATTTAAACCTTTATGATCTAGAACAAGTCCGCCAGAGGTTACAGTTTTACATTCTGTAGGGCCATCTTCTTCTAGTAATTCAACTTGTTATTCATCAATGCAACCTTTAAATCCTAAATTTAAAAAATATGGATGTAATAAGTCCACAGTAACTAAAAAATTGAAAAAAGGTGCAATAAACCACAAAGAAATTGAAGATAACTTTTTAAACTTTATTTATACATACAGAAATGTCTGAACTGTGTACCTTCAGCTGCTCCACTGTATTCTCCACCAAGTTTGGCAGAGGTTTTACACTGGATGCCCTTCCTGATGCAGCCCTCCATGGTGAGAGGGGCTTGTGTCCCCACCTGGAATCAAACCAGGGACCTTTTGCTTGTAAGGCGAATGCGCAAACCACTATGCTACAGGGGACACCGAGAAAAGTCACGCTGAGAAAAGTCACTACTGTGTCCCTCAAAATTGTAAATGAAAAGAAGTTGTAACAAAATCCTTTCACACCACAGAAAAATAGTTTTGAGTGTTTTCATAAGTTCATTTTTGAGATACACTTATTTTTATAAACTGCACAAAAATAAAATGCATGTTGTGCACCATCTGCAAAAAGATCAAAATAAACTATTTCCAATGGTGCAATCAAAGTGTCCCAGGAACTTCTGTACAGAAAAGTCAAACATTTCTGTTCAATGGCAGAAGTGGAGCTGTGATAGGTCTACAATTCCTATGAAAATGACATCACTTCCTGCTGTAGCAGTGAGTGGTGGGCATGAAAACCACCTGACAGTTCATGCTGACAAGACAATGATGAACATTCTAATGTAGGAAGTGCTCTGAACAGCTGATCAATAAAGCATCTGCATCTGGATTATAAAGTGTTTGTTTCTGTGCAACTTTTACTTGATTTCTGCAAACCGATCAGTGGGAGGAAGCAGCGCTCTGGGACACGCTGAATGCATGATAATTAAAGGTATCTCCTTCAGTTTTGTATGCAGAAAGAATTATTGCTCTCTTATTTGGTTGCAGTTCTATCAGCACTTAAAAATAGACATGCAAATAGGATCCCATGTCGCTCTTGTCAGTCTTGAAGGGTTCAAACACAGCCCCTCAGAGTTACAGAGCACGCTGAGAATGGAGTTGCAGAGTTATGTCTGTACAGTCCACTTGTCAGCATTGGCAGCAGGACAACGAATCACACGCTATTAAGTAGCAGACTCACTAGTGCAGATTAATAGTGATCATCATTATTGTTCCTTCATGTAAAATCAACTATATGCAGCCAACATAAGAGCCTAATACGAGCACTTTTTACAGTGTAGGGTTTGTAGCTCAGCAGCTATCGATTTGCAACAGAATTCTTACATTATTCTTTCTCTGGCTTCTACTGTCTTTTAACAGGACTGTAATGAAGAAGAAGCATACTGTGGATCAATTAAGCTACTAATTAATATACTTAGACATGCACCGACTGCCTCTCTGGTAACATGAGTGCTTTTACACTGGCTTTATGATTACAGTACAGTATGTGACATCAGTGTGATGATAACAGCATTACGCCTGGATGCATGCACACACACTCACACACATATTTAAGTGGATCATCGCTGCTCTACACATCTTGCACACACTGACATGTAAACTAATGAATGCACTACATATAAGAATGAAAGCAAACTTTTTATAAACAAATAGGAATCAGCAGGTCTGACAACGTGATCTAAGCTGGTTTATTATATTTGCAGAGGGCACATATATTTATATACGGCGCCTGTGCTCTAAGCCTTTTCGATATATGTGATAATGGGATTCATTGCCTCCCTCTCCCCTGCCTCCTTTTTATTCTCCTTTCCCTCTGCCCGCCATGAACGCCGTCCATCTGAAAAGGAAGGCACTGCATTTAAATTACGCCGGCAGTTTACTGTAAGAGTCCACCGGGGAAATCGAAGAAGAGATGGACAGAGAGGGTGGGAGGGGGCATGGTGTAGAATAGAGTTATGGGAAATTGGGTGTAAGGCAAAGTACCTCTAAGGATGGGGGGAGGATACTGACAGAGATGTTGGGAAGCGGTTGAGTGGGTGGGCGAGGGAAGTGGCAAGACTGAGTGAGTGAGTGAGTGAGTGAGTGAGTGAGTGAGTGAGTAATAACAGAGGGAGTCAAACGGGGCAAAGGGTGAAGGGAGGAAATGAAATCTGAATGAAATAGTGAGAGGAAGAGAGAGAGGTTTTTCAGAGTGTTCCCTCTCCACCCTCTGTCCTTGATCTTTGTTGTTGAAGATAGAGCATCTATTTGTGGATACACTCCTCCACCTTCTCTCTCTCTCTCTCTCTCTCTCTCTCTCTCTCTCTCTCTCTCTCTCTCTCCTTCATGGTGTTTCTGTTGACCATGTTGACCGCTGTCCACTCCTTCTTTCCTTCTTTCCACTGATGGATGACAAACAAGCCCAGGCAATCCAAGAATGTTCTTTGTAATCCCTGCAGCGGAGGACTGGTGCGTTTTTGCTATTTAGATGCAAATAGAGCCCCCACCCCACCTCAATCCCGTATGTGCACACTCACACACACACACACACACACACCTTCCATCAGCCCTCTCTTAACTCTTATTTATTCTGTCCTGCATTGTGTTCACTTTATTTCAGAGGTGTACTTACTGAAAGGTGTGTGTGTGTTGGAGGGGAGCAGTAAAGGGTTTTCCCTGATTGCAGTCACACATTATACTGATTGAATGATGAGAAAACCCACCGTCACTACAGTGAAATGTGTATTACTTATTCATATTGGAAAGTTTTTAAACATGTGCACTGTTTGCATATTTTACTGTGTTATATACAGTACTGCACAGAAGTCTTGGGCCACCCTTCACTTCTTTGTATTTTGCAGGAAAAATGGAAACTAGGTGCAATGATTCATTGAAACATGCAAAAATAAAAAGGAAATACAGTCTTCTTCTTCTTCTTCTTCTTCTTTCAGCTGCTCCCATTAGGGGTCACCACAGCGGATCATCTGCCTCCATCTCACCCTGTCCCTTGCATCCTCTTCTCTTCTCCTCCTGCCCAGCAGCTCCATCTTCAACATCCTTTGTCCAGTATATCCACTATCTCTCCTCTGAACATGTCCAAACCAGCTCAGCCTTCCCTCTCTGACTTTGTCTCCAAACTTCTCAGCCTGAGCTGTCCCTCTGATGGATTCATTTCTGCCACCTCCAGCTCTGCCTCCTGTCTACATCATAGCAGGTCTCACTACAGTCTTGTAAACCTTCCCTTTCACTCTCGCTGCTGTCCTTCTGTCACAAAGCACCCCTGACACTCGTCTCCACCTACTCCACCCTGCCTGCAGTCTCTTCTTCATCTCTCTTGTGATCTGTCCGTTGCTTTGTATTTTGTATTTGCTTTGTAGGTATTTAACTCATCCACCTTCACCACCTCTACGCCAATAAAATGGAAATACAGTACATAAGGCACAAACGGAGCGTGAACAATTTTAACCAACTTGAAAATTGATATTTTATTCTTCAGCACAGCCTGAACTCTCTTAGGCAAGCTTTTGGTCATTTCTTCAAGTAGTCTTCAGAAATAGTTCTCCAGGCTTCTTGAAGGAAATTCCAAAGCTCTTCTTTGGATGTTCCCTGTCTTTTCCCACACTGCTTCAATAATGTTGAGGTCCATTCATCACTCCATAAGACCTGTCGAGACTGATTCTCAGGCCGGTGTGTAATTTGGCATACCTCAGCCTTCTCTCCCTGTTTCCCTTTTTTAAGGATGGCTTCTTGACAGCCACCCTTCCACTGAGGCTATGTCTCAGTGTGAGACATGACACTTCTCACTATGATACCTGGACTATTTTTGTTTGCCTCACCTTTTATATATTGTATATAACATAGTGTGACACATTAAAGCCATGTATTTGATCTTCTTATCTGCTCCCAGATATATTTCAGCTTCATTTTCTGTCTGATTTATATTTAGACAGACAGACAGACAGATAGATAGATAGATAGATAGATAGATAGATAGATAGATAGATAGATAGATAGATAGATAGATAGATAGATAGATAGATAGATAGATAGATAGATAGATAGATAGATATTCTGTATTTCATTTATGTATATCTAACTACTATTTCATGCCTGCAAACTGTGTTACCTTTGGCATTTTTCGTAGATTTAATTGAAAATTGCCTATAAATCATTAAATGTGACTTTGGGTTTAAAACCCATTACGTGATAATTGTATGCAAGTTTCACTAAAATCCGATCAATACTCTACAAGAAGTAGCGATTCTTGTGAACTGTAGAGAGATGCCACGCCATGGCATAAACAGCGCTGTCAGCTTTTGTTCTTTTTAAGTAGTCTATATTAGAGGTCTTTATGTATTCTAAATGCTGGAAAAGACCTGCTGGGCCTAACATGCATTTATTATTTAGTTTAATTATTTTCACATCAGGTTTTGCTTTATTTGAAAAGAGAGACGTGATGCAGAGGGGCCCAGAAAACAGTCAGGCCGAATTCAGACAGACCCCAGGGATAATTCTGCTGCATTCAGTTCAACTCAGAGATTGAAAATAGATCCCCCTCCAGTCCGAAAAGTATGACAGGATGGCTCTCAAAGTCCAGCGGTGAAACTCAGGGCAGTTTCATGCAACTTAACAACTGACAACACTCAGTAAACATTACTGAGCTTATATTAGTGAATGAGATTAGCGTTGTTAGTAAATAATACAGTAAATAATACATTACAAAGAATCATGACCTCCTGTACCCTTCTTTTCTGTAGGCTATATATGCATACAGTATGATGTAGTCTGTATCAGTAAATGATTTTGGCTATATTAAGAAATATAGTACAGACTATATTAATATTCAGTTCAGTTCAATTTTATTTATACAGCACCAATTCACAACAAATGCCTCCTCAAGGCGCTTTACACTACAGGGTCAAGACCCTACAGTATGAGAGAGAAAACCCCAACAATCAGATGATCCCTTATGGGCAAGCACTCGGCGATTGTGGGAAGGAAAAACTCCCTTTTAACAGGAAGAGACCTCCAGCAGAACCAGGCTCAGGGAAGCCAGCCATCTGCCTCGTCCGGTTGGGGGTGAGGGGAGAGAAAAGAGAGAAAGAAGAGCAAAAAGAGACACAGACTATGGGCGAGAGAAGACAACATTCAATGACATGTAGCAGTAACAAATAAATGCATGGGGAGTGAAAAAAGGTGGGTGGAGAGGAAAGAGCCAGCACATCATAAGAAGCCCCCCAGCAGCCTAAACCTATTGCAGCATAACTAAGTCGTAACCGTAAGCTTTATCAGAAAGGAAAGTTTGGAGCCCGAGCTTAAATGTAGAGAGGGTGTCTGTCTCCTGAAGACAAACTGGAAGCTGGTTCCACAGGAGAGGGGCCTGATAGCTGAAGGCTCTGCCTCCCATTCTACTTTCAAAAACTTTAGGAACCACAAGT
>VUQH01088606.1:39956-64579 GCA_015106775.1 Etroplus canarensis | reverse complement strand
CAAAGGCAAACAAAAAGACTTTGATAAACTCTGGGAACCATATATGAATATCATGACAAGTGAAAGTGTTAGATTTTTATGAAATGATTTATGAACATTGTAAAATGTAGCCCCCATTTTCTTTCTTCCTCCCCCCTTCCCCCCTTTTTTTTCCTTTTTTTTCTTTTCCCTTTTTTAAAATTTTTTTTATTTTTAAATTATTTTTTTTTGTTTTTTAAATTTATTTATTATTCTTATTTATTTAATTTTTTTGTTTGGTTTTTCTTAATTTATTTTTATTTATTTATTTTCTTTTTTTATGATGCAAGGGTATGCAGTCTGTGTGTGTGTATGTATGTGTATATGTTATGTGTTTCTGAAATAATTTTGAAAAAGACAATAAACATATTGGCAAAAAAAAAACAAAAACCCTGACATAAAGGCAGGAAATCAGAAAAATAAACCTAGACATGCAGGTAAGCAGGCAGGAAAGCAGACGACATGACAAAGAGCAGAGAGAGGCAGGGGTATAAACACACTGACTAACAAGCAAACAAGAAAAAGGAGAGAGCGGCACACAGGTGGCACCAGTCAAGGGCAGGAGGGAAAACTGAACATAATACAAGAGACAAAACAGGTTACAAAATAAAACAGGAAACAGGAAACATCACAGAGGAAATGACACAGGACAGAACTAGACACAAGACAGAAACACAGCAGGCAACATAAGGAACTAAATAACTAACATAGGCAAGATGCGCTACAGTATAAACATAAAGAAGGATGCAATAATAGAATTAAACATGGGCAAGGCTAAACTAGAGAATAAATATTAACTTCTTTTGGCTGCTCCCGTTAGGAGTCATCACAGCAGTTCATGTATTATGAATCCGCATTTGGATTTGGCAAAGATTTTACCCCAGATGCCCGTCCTGACGCAAACTTCCCCATTAACCCGGGCTTGAGCCTGGCACTAGGGGTACACTTGTGTGTGGCTCATGTGGCTGGGTTAGAAAATTAACATAACCAAGAGATACAATGGGAGAACGTAAAACCAAGAACCTCACAACTGTAAAAGAAGCTCAGAAACTCAAAAGCCTACAAAACGAAACTACCAACACCCAAGACCATGACAGGTAGTGAGTATGCACACGGCTTTCAGGTGCAACACAATCCGTGAAGCAGATGAAGGACTAACTTGTATGTTTTCAGGCTGTTTTTCATTGTGTTAGCACCGATTAGTTAATACACCGTTAAGATTTCATCATAGTGTCTCTAAATGTGTTGACTCAGTGGGGATAATTTTATCTGAGAAAAAAAAAAAGAGATTTTCCATCACATGTTACACACAGTTTAAGCAGCAAAGTTCATGGTCTATGTACCAAGTAGTGAGTAAGTGGCTATATAAGCCTAAACTGAATTCTTCCTATTAAAACTACCCCACATTCCAAAATCAAGACAAAAGAAAAAATAACAAAATCACTGTAAACCTCAAGAAGATCCACAGACTTTACAGACCACTGCTTTGATAACCAAAAGCAAATTATCCAGTTACTTCATGTCAGCATTGTTCCAGGATTTAACCCCAAGAAGAGAAATACACTCAGAGATGCTCTTCTGTGTACCTTGGTTGTAAGGTGTGCTTCTTTGCCATTCTCTACTGACCTCTGGCATCAGCAAGGTATTTTTACCCAGAGAACTGCCACTCCCTAGTTTGATCTTCAGCAGGTGGTCTTGACCATGTCTGCATGCCTAAATGCATTGGCTTGCTGCCATGTGATTTGGCTGATTAGATATTTGCAAGGTATATGTGAGGCCTTACAGCAAGGGCGTCAAACCCTAATTAATCAGTCCCATTAAGCCCAGCTTTACGTCCTTTTGATTTAAACAATTCGTCAAGATCTATAAATCCTTTAATATTTCCTGACATTTTTACACCTGCGTAGTAATGCTTGCATCACCTCACCATGAATGGCTCGACATTTAACCAAAAAAAAAGAGAAAGTTATTAGTTACTTCCCTTTGATGCCCTAAAGTGGTGTGCCTGACTTCCAAGGAAACATGAGTTAATGTTTTCCTTCCACATATATTACTTTATCTGACTGCTCTGTTATTCACTGTTGGAAAAAAAAAACCACCCCCACAACCATTTATCTTACACTACTAATGTGACATCATCTCCTGGGACCGCAGGGATTCCTGATCCTTGTTGCTCATAGGCTCATGGGGAAAAAGGGTTGGGATTTTATAAATAAAAGCATGCAACACTCAAAGTGCAACACACTGAAGAGTCAGACAGTAAAACAGCATTAAGGCAGCAGGACACTGAACAGAAGAAAAGAAGGTAAGAGGACCTTTTTTTTAAACTTTGAACATGTATTAGTTAATAATCAGGACATCCTTTCCAGTAAAGATATGCATGTATAAACAGTGGGTCCCTGTTTTAAATAGACTGTATGTTTCTTTCTGTTCATTATTAATGCAAAACTAATAGTGTTTATTACAGCTCAGAACAGCAGGGACACAAAAAGCTACATTAAACCAAATGATGAAAATATTAAGGTTTCATTTTCAAATGTTATAAACAGTCTCCGAAGTTGCACTGCAGCCCATGTGCCAACTGCATATCATGCACACTGTGTTACAGACTGAGGTGAACCTTTGTAACACTTGGTGTGTGGCTGTCATGAGCGGCAAATAACCTGAACTTTCCTTCAAAAGAAGTAAAGATACTTTACTCAATTCAAATCTTGCTCTTTAAAAGTTTTTGATGTTTTAGGAAAACATTAGTGTAGTCATGGTAACAGCCAGTCACCTGGGGTGACTCACTGAGCACCACACCTCGTCCAAAGTGCCAAGAAAGAGCTGATCCTCCCATGCATTACGCAGCTCTTCATGGGCAGCTATTCATGCTGATGTCAGCACTGAAAAACAGCGTTTTACTCAGCCCGAGCCATTATTCATCAAGTGCCTTTACAAACACGATTGAGAAACACATTGGAAACCTCAGGCCACAAGTACTGACATGTACTGAGTTCTGCTCTCTAGGATACACACTATTAAATTATATAAATCATAACAACTTTCAAATTAGCTGTCGCTGTGGTCCATGCACTGAAAATGGCAAACTGAATTGTTTTCTCTGGTTTTAAAGGCCGCTTAAAGCTACATTCTTACAGCGCTTTAATATTTTCCTTTTTCCAGTTCTGACATGAGGCCGAATAACTTGGTTTTGAGTATCTTCCAATAGAGTACCATTCCAGTATGAGTGTTAAATCAATATACTGCGTTCCTCACTCTCACGAATCTTTGAGAAGATATCAGGCTCTACTTCAACATTTGTTCAAGTTGTTTGGACGGCTGTTGATGACCCGCCACAGCCACCCAAAAGATGCTCTAGTTACCATTTTATGGAATTCCCGCAGCTTCAGGCAGCTTAAATTTAGCACAATTTAAAAACTGCTTTGAAGGGTTGTTTTGCTTTTGCCTTGCCCGTTTAACACCCAAGAGTTTTTTGAGCATTTGTTTTGCTCTTGTCACGTTTTTCCTCACGGTGGGTTCATTTCTCACTGCAATATAAAATCCTACGCCCCTATGGAAACACAAAAAAACATGACTATTAAATACACATTCGTAAGTGTCTTGTGAAGTGCAGAAGAGTTTTTTTTTTTTTTTTTGCGATATCACACTCCAGGTGGTGGTTGGTGATTAGGGGTTTAAAGGGATAAGCAAACATTCAAACTAGCCTCTGCAACAAGCTGATCTGTGCAGGCTACTTTCTGCACAAAATAAACTGTGCCTCTTACCAGTTTCAGCCATGTCTTGGATGAATAGAAAGTTTTCACTGAATTTGCACTTCTTAAAAAGCGAAATGGAAATGGACTGGCATTTATATAGTGCTTTTCTAGTCTGACTGACCACTCCAAGCACTTTAGAGTACAAGACTGCACTTACTAATGAAGCACAGGATTTTCACTTATTGGGCACTTACTGAATCTGTTCTGACCTTCAGTATTTCAGCCTGGTATGATAGTTTCACACAGCTTTCTCAGATCATCAGGCAGAGCAGCAAAATAATAGCTTCAGTTCCAACTCCACTCTCTGAGTTGCGAATCAGGTCAGTCACTAGGAAGGTCACTATGATCAAACAGGACCCCTCCATAAGTTGTTCCAGCTGTTACCATCAGGCAGGTGGTATATACTATACTGCAGTCCCCCTGGCCAGGAAAAGGGTATATAACGCATCTTTTATTCCCTTAGCGGTGGATATTTTAAACAAATCGTTCAAAATATTTCACCTCCTTTTAACTCTTTAAGCCATTTTTGGATGACATATTTTCATGTTACTAAAGACTGTATGTTAACTGCATGCCTGACATTTTTTGTGGATGTTATTTCTTTAAGCTGTTACTATTCGTTGTTTTTTACTGAGCCGTGTCAAAGATGAATTTCTGTTCTTTTGTAACAGACAACCAATTTGTTGTTTTATTCAAGCACTTTATCCACCCCTCATCTACGGCCAGTTTATAATCACCAACTAACCTAACCTAACATGTTTTTGGACTGCGGGAGGAAGTACCCAGAATGGAGCCAGGGTTTGAACCACCACACCATCACACTGCCCAATATGGCTGCTGTTAGCCTGGTTATCTATAAATCCATCCAGTTTCTAAACTGCTTCTTCAATTCAGGGTCGCGGGTGAGGCTGAAGATGTTAATCTTACCAATTATTCTGAGATTTCAGATGCCAGGAAAAAATATAAATAAAATCTCATCTTCCCACCTTTGATCACTTATATGACTTGATTTTAGAGTCATGAATCAAATGCTTTGGAGAGACCCTGCTCTTAATCCAGCTCATCCACCTCTGTTCCATGAATGCCAGAGGTATCAAATACAACATATTCCTCCCTCTCGGTCCTCAATTTCAAAAGTCCTGTCTGTCGGCACCTCTTTTGTGTGCTGACTTTGAAAGCTCCTGAGTCCACAGTAACGCACCCCTTTTCAACACCAGATATCCACATACAATTTCACCAAGGCGTGGTGTTGCTGTATTGTGAATGTCAGTATAATGGCGTTAAGAAGTACGGTTTTTTGCAAAGTGAAAAACATTGGCTCATGTTTGGTGCAAACAGTAGTAACTTTCTTTTGTGTATCTGGCAGAAACTGTACTGATGGGTCTCTTATAAAATAAGGACAATAGGCTTTTATTTCATTCAGTACTGCGCAACTGATCTCTCTCCTTTGTCTCTCCCTGGTCTTTGGCACTCCCAGAAGACAGTGAGCTCCCCTAACATGATGCCTACGGTTAAAGGCATGTCACACATGATGCCCAATCATGTTCTGAGAGTGGGTCAGACCATCCGCCTGGACCCGGCACAGGAGATGGTCACCCAGCACCCCATCCTCACAAAATCCCACCATGACGATCCGGATCTCGACATTTCCCTGGAAAATCTCAACCAGCTCATCCTGGAACTGGATCCCACATTTGAACCCATCCAGCCCAGCAAAAGTCCGACATGCATCAGTCCCCCTACAGGTACAGTAGGACTGTGAACCTTCATTTTTTTTTTAATTACTCAAATTCACACCCACAGTGGGAGATGAGAATCACATCAAGGGCTGCACATATGAGAATACCATGCATGCATACAGCCAAGTCTTTTGCCATGAAATCAGTTACATATAAACACTAAAAAGATGCAAATAACCTTTGGAGTTTCCCAGAAAATTCCTGTTAAAATGTTCTCTCTTATTTAAGCATTTTCTCTGTTGCTTTCAAAGACTATGTAATATTCACTCTGAATCCCCACACCAGCAGAAATATGGCAGAAAGCTTGTGTTTGCCATTCGTGAACATAAAGTTTGAACAGCAGGTGGGTGGTGCCTCTGTGCTCACAGCCAGAGGTGTGTGCCTGACATGACCATATTAGGGAAATCCAGTCTCTGTGACAGCATACCTACTCAAGAGGAAAGAAAAAAACCATCTTAAACCAAGCATTTAGAGCCGTTTGGAGCTGAGCTTTTGGCTTCCAGGGCATGCTGATCTTATCGTTAGAAACTTCATTCAACATGAGCATCCACTATTGCAACACTACATATAAAATAACCACATTTTGCTGTAGCCGCATGCCTCTACAGTTCAGTTCAGCAGCTCTCTGAAGCCTTGGTGGAGCAGTACTTTTTCTCAGATCTCTTTAAATGATCTCCCTTCACCCTGAGCTCTCTGACCCAAGTGAACTCACTAGGGTGGGCAAAACTGGGTAATTGGTGTCTTTCACACCCCCTTAACAAAACCTCAAAAACCTGTTTGTCAGAATCAGCTGATTTTTTTGTGTGCAAGAACTTCAGTATTTTTAATAAAGCCATGCTTTACACCATACAATGGAAACGTTATGAGTTACAGTATAGACCCGCTAAGTACCGAGGCACTTTTTACTATCCTTACTTTTCCCATTACTTTTGAGGCCTCCTATCTTCTTAAGTACAGGAGATATGCACATCAGATTTTCAGGGCTGGAAAACGCCTGTCAGTGTTACACCCAGTCCAAGTGTCACAATCTAAAGCCAAAATCTTTTTTTGTTCAACAAGATTTTGAGCATTAATATCATGAAAAATATCATAGTTTCAATAGCAAAAAGGAGGAGGGTCAGAAGCGAGCACTGGTACCCTGGATGTCTGATCTGTTTTCTGATAATTCACCGGCACATGCTTAATCTAAGGTTATTGCACATAAAAATGGCTGACTCCAAAGGGTTCATCTTTATATGAAAAAACCTGTTATTTACAGAGAATTTAAAATGATACGTGTATTTACAAAGGGCCAGTTTAGCCTGCTGGCCTTGAGTTTGAAACACTTGCTTGATTATGACACCAGAAAGCTCCCAGCTTCAGAGGTGTGACACAGACCACAGTAAAACCACAGTCACCCTTATAAATTAACAGATAATGCAGGTAGCCTGGGGCTTTGGAATTTACCCACCCTTTTTGAGACAGTTTTCATATTTTTAATCACACTGTAATTGCACCACTTTGTCTGTTCTGGGATTACTGCCCAGACTTGAACCACACCCTCACTGTGTTACAGTTACAGAACGAAGAAAACTCAACAAGTAGTCATGCATCAGGGTGGAACAGCAGTGTCTCTGTCAGCCCCGCTTTCATCAGAAAGTGTGTGCAGGAGTCAAAGCATATACACATATATTTATAAAAATGGGCTTCCTGTTGCTCGACTTTTCTTCAGAGATGTTTGGTTGTGTGTTTCTGAAAGTTTCACGTGTTCAAAGGTGAACAGGTTTAAAGGAAATCAAGCAGCAGTGAGCAGAACTGGCTCTGCTTTTAGGCAGCTTTTGCTCTTTCTGCATGAACACTAGTCATAATTATGTAACTTTGGCTGCAGCAGCCACCCCCTCCGGCGCACGCACACCACAAGCCATGGTGTTTTCCAGAGGGAATAAACTCACTCAGTGCCAATCAAGACAGAGGCAGACACATCCTGACGCGGCTGAGACACCTTTAGGTAATCAGGTGTTTTTGCAACAGCAGAAATGTGCAAAGCAAAGAACTTATTTATAAAGGAATGGCCTGGTATTTGCAAGCTGGTACCTGCCTGAGAAATATGCCTGGCAACTAGGGGTTTACATAATATGCCGTGCCCATTATACTGACAAAAACCAAAACACACAGTCTAAGAACTCTGGAGAAGCAGCTTTTGTCCTTATATCCTTATTAGAACAGACCTTTTTTTTTTAAAAGCTTTTTTTAAACACTTTCCTTTGCATCCTCAGATGCCTCGTACTCAGATGAGGAGGTTTCTGAAGTGGTGCTGGTTTCTAGAGGTTGTTCCGCCAGCTCATCGGCCACAGTGGTGCCCTCGGTGTCCCCAAGCATACCAATCCCCACACAGGCTGGCCTCAGCTGCAGTCCCCTTGGAGCACTGGTGTTCTCCAGCTCCCCAACGTCCTCCCTGCCCCCGCTACCATTTGGAAGTGCACCCAGGCGAAATCCCTCCCCAAAGAACGACTTTTGCCCAGGGTCCCTGCGTTTGTCACACTCCAACAGAAACAGCGCAGCCTCACTCATCTCCACCTCGAGCTGCTCAGACACCAGCTACATCCTTGGCAGGTAAAGCTTACAGTTAGACGCGCCAGAAAAATGTCAATGTCATCCATGAAGCCATTTTAATTTTAGGTCCACAAATTTCTGTATGTACATCCTCCCATCCATGTGTTCTGCACAAACATTCATCCAATCGACTTTCAACTTGCCGGGCCTGTTGCAGGGGACACGAGTAAGTGCAGTTCTGACTTTAATGTTATTTGGATGATTGGTTCTCAGAGTTTTAGCTAAAACTTGTTCTCTAATAAAGTGACTGCTGCCTGCTCCACTCTGTGTGTAGGAAAGGGTCACATACACACACAACCATGTTTGCTAGGACTTTACGTGTACACATTCCCAATTCTCTCGCCCTAAAGTTTAACCATCACAAATGAGAGCCAAACCCTGATCTAGTTTTGATCCTCAAAGAGGCCTTTGAAGGGATTTAAAACAATAAAATCCAGCCAAAAAGTTCAAAGCTTTCAACACAGCCTCATGACACAAACTTCTAAACGGTGTTTTACTTTACTGTTGTTTACTTAAATCCAGTTTATCATCAGATATATATCTTCTGATGTGCGTCTATGAAAATGAAGTAAATATTCTCCAAATTTAAAGTGGAAAAAAACAGCAGCGGCAGGAGACACCAAAAATACTGCCCAGTGAAATATATTAAATTCTGCTCTAATTTAAAAGCATGACAATTTGTTTCAAAGTACACAAACCTTCTGCTAAACTTTTGCACATTTTCATTTCTCTCTTGGTCTGAAGCTTAAACTGGTTCTCACAAACATAGATGGACTTGTCTTTATTTTGACTACGTCTGTCTTTGGGTTCCTGTGAGAAACCAAAGACTTCAGGTATTCACTTAAGTCTGAGTAGTTCTCAAGAAAGCTGCAACCCACAATCTTGCTTTTTAAAGAATCACACACATTCACTATGGCTACAGTAAGTGTATGCCTGTATCCAGGGCATGATTTGATGAGGGGAATGGTGGGGATTTTCCCCCTCCTGGTTTACGCGTCCCGGGAACATCCCGCGTGAGCTGCAGTTTTGGAGACGTTCTGAGCCAGTCGTCTAGTCATCACAATTTGGCCCCTGTCAGACTCACTCAAATCCTTAAAATTGATCAGCATTTTGTAATTCATATAGTTGTTTAGCTGCATTTACTGTAGCCATAGTGTAGCTGCAAAAATACCCTGGTTTACAATCTCACTGAACAGGTGGGGCACAAGTTTATAAAAATGCTGCAAAACTTTATATATATTTATTCATTTATATAATACCACTTCACATCAACAGTCATCTCCAGGGGCTTTATATTGTTAGGACAGACCCTACAATATTGGAGCGAGAACCACAACGATCAGACAATCTTCAATGAGCAGCATTTAGTGACAGTGGGGAGAAAGAACTCCTTTTTAAAAGGAAGAGACCTCTGGCAGAGCCAGGATCAGGCGGTGGAATCCATCTGCTGCAACTGGAAATATATACTTTATAAGGTTTTTCCTGGATCAGTATGGGCCTTCAGTGTGAGACTAAATACAAACACGTTTGGTCTGTGTACATTAAAGAGAAAAGGGCAATTTATTTCCTAAACATCCATGAATTGCACTAAAGCGATATCAACTGAAGATGAACTAAGCGGGCTATACTTTGGTGCAAAGTCACTATAAGATGGTGCAGTGAAAATGTAAATGTAACTTTATTTAACCATTAAATATTCTTTCTTATTTACAATGGTGGCCTTGGAAAAGGAAAAAGTCTCTTGCTTGAGGAAATAGGGATAAGTAAACAGCAGCATATCCACTGCTAATATGCTGGCTGCTTCTGCAGAGGGTAATTACAAATTGTTTTTATCATGTCAAGTAACTTTGGTTCCGGCTACCTCTTCGTAAGGGCACCAAAAGTTTCTCACCGCAGGAAAAACCTTGCATTTCCAACATTCGTTTTCTTCCCTCATAGTAACCTCTCCTTGGCCGGGGAAGATGCTGATTGTCCAGAGCCTGTGACTCCTGGCTCCTTTTTTGATGGGTCCAGAATGAGGCTGTATGACAACAGGAACAGCTCAGAGAGGCCCTCCATGACAAAGAAAGGACACCTACAGAAAGAGAACTGCAGATGCACACATAGCAGTCCTGCTTCGGTCTCAGGGTCGCTGACCGATATTCCCTTACTGCTGGTCAACGGTGTGCCGCACCCAGATCTGCACGGCTCTGAACCAGCGCTCAACTTGATCCAGAGCGTCCCAGTGTCGAAACCCACTTATTCGGGGTTCCAAACCCGTTTCAGTGGCAGCCAGCCATCAATGAAATTTGTCATGGATACTTCAAAGTTTTGGTTCCGACCACACATCAGCAGAGCAGAAGGTGAGACTCTCAAAGTACACCAAGAAAGATTAAAAATAACTCAGAACTATAAATAATAGTTAACTTTTGTGTCATGGCACAGTCGTGCTTAACCTAAAAACTTTGCTGCATGCAGACATCAGAGTTAAGCAGATTACATGGAACCAGCGGCGCTTATCCATCATTGTGCTTTCTTTGTGTAGGAACAAAATTGTTAAGCGTTTCTAAGCATGTATAACATTTTATTTATTCTAGCTGAAGCCCTGATAAAGGACAAGGAGGCAGGGACCTTTGTGGTGAGAGACAGCACCTCCTACAAAGGCAGTTTTGGTTTGGCCATGAAGGTGGATCAAACGCCCACCAGCGCCACTGCTGCTGCTTACCCAGGTAAGCTTCTACTAGTCAGTGGAGTGGCTTGTCTTCACGGCAACTCTGAACAGATATTTTGAGTGGTCACACTACAGAGTTTAGTCACACACAGGAAACAAAAGGTCTCAAAGCCACAAAAAAAAAACCAACAAAAAAACAAAACACAAAGGAACACAAACATCAATGAAATGTAGCTTTTATTACTCATCTATACCATAGACGGCTCTCCAATTTTACATAAAGCCTGTGCTTGAAAACAGAGGCCTGCAGCGAGTGACTTACACAACTCTGCAGATGGCATCCAGTTATCTGCGGCAAGGCAGGAGACAGTGCTGTCATTTTTTCCACCCACAGTATACCTTGTGTAAACACAAAAGAAAACCAGCTGTTTATGGCAATGTAAGCAATGGAAGATGAAAAAAAAAGAGGACCTCACTCACGAAGCTATTCTGAGGTTTGCCTCGTTTGCAGCTTTGTATGTTTTCATCCCTTTCAGGAATGCGGGGTATGAAAGACGCGAGCGCTGGTCGAGCTCTGAGGTCGCTTCGCTATGCAGGCTCCTAGGGTGACCAGATGCCCCGCTTTTCTGCGGGACTGCGCAGCATTTTCATCTATTTTTCAGCGTCCCACATAATGAAACAATGTCCCGCATTTTGACTGGTTGTATACCTCTCAAAAATCCACACCGGATGCCTGACAGTTTTCTAAAGTCTGGCTCTTACCCAATAGCTGTGAAGGAAGCAGGGAGGCCCGTCTTATATCCTGACCCGACCAGGAAAATTAGGAGTCAGCCCACAGCTAAAGGTTATGCAGAGTTCACATGACACGATAAATATCACAAAGAAAATGTGAATCTATTAAGAGGTTCTCAGAGAGCTCACTGGTTTTCTACCAGAGCTGTTTTTCCAATTCACATGGGGGAGGATATGATGTGAATCAGCAGTTACAGTTTCAGTCAGGTGCCTCCCAGGCCGGTGGAAGTGCGCAGTCCCTGTGAGTGTTTTGCTGCCTCTTGAGGGTTTGTTTCCTCATATTTATCCCTTGTATTAGAGTGGTTGGATTTATCTAGTTTATTTAATATATTATTTGGTTGTTGGGCGGATGGATTGAAGGACTTTAAGTGAAATATTTAAATAACTTAAATATGATGGTGTTTGGAAGTGCAGTCACGCATGCGTTCTCATCTGTCCCTTGAGAAAATGCAGAAAGGGTGACCTAAAGTATAAGAGCAGGGACCCTTAAGTGTAAATCGGTTTAATTTCTGAGTGTATATGAACACTTGTCATGCCTACGGAAGCATCTTGATTTAAATGTATTAGTTCTCTTCTTAGGATATACAATTCTGGGCTCATCCTCAGTTCTTAAATTCTTTCTTTATGATAGAAAGAGGGAATTCATGAGTGCCAGCAGACTGTCGCATGAGAACAGTAAAACATGAACTACACATTGCATGTTGTGTCCCTCACAAATAATCTCTTTGTCCCACTTTTGGTTTGTTGGAATAACCCTATAGGCTTTTTTTAAACAAGTTATCCCCGCTTCATTATATTTTTTAAATTTTTATTATTATTTTATTATTATAGGACATTATGTATTATTATAGACATCAAAAGGGCACCTTTCTGGCTTACTTCAAGCTCCAGTCCTCCCAGTATCCTTTTACTGGGTCTTTGTGCAGTCCTCCAGTTTATCCTCTATCTGACACAAGCTGTTTTAGTTCCTGTGATCTTAAAAACCAACTTTCACCTGATTGGGTGCCCTCTTATAGACATAATGTTAAAACAGCAGGTGGGTGGGATATATAAGGGAAGAAATGACAGAGAAATTCCAAGACACTTCAGAGTTCACTAGAGACACAGCTGGAGGCATCATATACAAATTCAAAACTACCTGACAGGAAAGAAGAAAGGCCATCAGAGACTGCACATGTGGAGGAACAAAAGAAGAACAAACATAGACTCCATAGCCTGAATCCTCACTGGATCTGTTTTGACCCAAAGATCATTGTTCTATCAGTTCTTAAAAGGGCAATGCATATAGGACACGTGTGACAATCCTGACAGTTAAACATGGAGGAATGATGGGAGCGGCCTTCATCACGTGGCATGACAGATTTGTTGAAATAACATTTAGAAACAGGAATGTGATGCCCTAAGTGTTTAAATGCAGGCTTGCTAGTCACTGAACCAGCAAACGCACAAGTTATTGTTCAGAAATCCTGCTGAGAGTTTGAGGGGCCATCTCAGTCTCTGGATTAGAGGCGAATGAAAATCTTTGGTGGGGTTTGAAGGAAGCACCGGCAGCAGCAAAAACAAAGAATAATTATTCTTCCGCTGACCTCATTTAGAGCGCTGGAGCCTAATCCAGCAGTCATGGGGGCAAAAGGTGGGGTTCACCCTGGACAGGTCGCCAGTCTGTCGCAGAGCCGACACAGACAGACAGACAACCATTCACGCTCACATTCACACCGACGGTCAAGTTAGAATCGCCATCTTATCACAAAGAATATTACTTAGCTAAAAGCCTTTCAAGAGAGAGGCATTAGAGGATTGTGGGAAATTTTTTATTGGCGGTCATAAAGGTCGAAGAAACGTCATCATTTATAAATCATGTTGCTTATGAGCCAGAAAGCTGAGTATGTTTTTGTTTAGTAAGGGATTTATTTTTATTAAATTGTGTTAAGATGGATGAAATGTCTTTCAGATTATGGAGACTGAATACTGGGCACCATCAGTAACTAATACCACTTTTCTATTCGCATGATGCCAGTGCTCTTCAGAGTTGGTTCTGTCTTAATAGGAACAAGCTCACATTCCAACAAGTTTAGGAACCGACCTAAACACAGCATTATTAGCTACAGTGTGAGGAAATAGTCTTTGTGTCTCACAATCACTGCAGAATATCTTGTGAATACAGTATCTTGCAGTAGAGTTCGTGACGTCAGTGCGGTTCCACTTTTGTGGTTCCATGTCTCGTTTTGGTAGAAGTAGGTGGAAACGGGTTATTCCAGTACCACTTTCAATCTATATTGTACATTATTTTTACTGATTGTGGCAAATCTTTCTCTGACATTTGCCCTTGTCAAAACAGGGGAAAGCAGCTCAGATCTTATCAGACACTTCCTCATTGAATCATCAGCCAAAGGCGTGCGCATTAAAGGCTCTTCTCAGGAACCCTACTTTGGTGAGTCAAGTTATCAGTTTTTACCTCAAACCCATTTAAAATTCCCTGACTTACTTACAATGAGTCCTGGTCTCAGTCAGCGATGTGGGTGGACTCTGGTGGGTTTGATCTTGTTCTTGGGTATTTGTGAAAAGGGTGTGTGTTCTCAAACTCACAGAGTCTTTGTTAAGGATTAGTGCGGGGCATCTTGTTCTAATCTCACACCCTTGGGTGTGAACTGATATGTCTGCCTCAAAATAAATCTGTAACATTCTTACTGAAATATGGACAAGCAGCAATCTTAACATTAGGAAATTGTGTACTGACCTGCATTTCCCCAGACATGAGACAGGAGTCTTTATATCATGACTAAACTCAAGTCCTGGTGAAGAGACGAGGATAAGTCCAACCTTTTGTGTTCCTGATTAAGTCAATGAGACAACTTAACTGCAGTCAACCAAAGCTGTGATTTGGTTTGTGTCTTTGCAGGTAGTCTCTCTGCTCTGGTCTACCAGCACACCATTTCTGCTTATGCCTTACCCTGCAGACTACTGCTCCACTACCAAGGTAACCAAGCCTTCATCGTCACTACACATTTTTCTGTGTATGCATGTATGTATGTGTTAGAACTAGCTTTACAGCTTTTTCAAAGTGTTTTACAAGTTCAAATGGTGTTGGAGAGCTAAGTTCATATAAGATTAGCCTCCAGGCCTGAACAAAGTTCAGGTGTCTTAAACCTGCATTCTTTCTAATAGACAGCAGAGGGCATCTACTTTGATTGCTGGGAGATGTCAGATTTAGAAGTCAACGAGAAAATGACCCTCCTGCACACTTGATTCTCGACCTCTATAGACATTCTCCTAATGACTTTATGGTCTAAGGCACTACCTACAAATCTTATTGAACACATCATGAAGTTCATTTAGTAAAGTATGGCCCATTTAAAGTGAAACAGTATACAATAAAACTGAGTATGCTTTAGGCGAATGCTGCTGAATTAAGGCAAAATCATAATCACCATTATTTTGGTTTGATAACATTGTAAATTACTGTGATGACTCAAACCTAATATAATGAAGTTCAACTTTTTTTTTTTTAAATGAAAAGCAAATAAATAAATAGAGGTAGAGACAAATGCAACTGCAGGCAACCATTAATGTTGAAACCCTTCATGACTTTTACGTCCTCTAGATAGATCTTGTTGACCAATATCTCTCTTAAGCGTCTTGGTTTGAGCAGCATTACACTGTGAGTCTGAGTCTTTAAGATGAGGCAGAAACACACCGTAAATTGTGGGAAATTAAATTGTAATTGAAAGTACAATTTTTCTAATTCTCAAGTCCTGCTTTATGGCGTGGCTCACCAAAGAATACCCTGCTGCAGGGCTGCTACCACAGACAGTATAAAAGGAAATGTAAAGTCAATGCAGAAGTGCCTGAAACCTGCAGTTTTTGTAATGGCCAGTGGGAAGCAACTCCACCGGTTGCAAAACGCCCCCAATAGAAGCCTACGGGAAAATGGCAGTGTCACTTACAAGCTGTTAGCCAATAAGTGAGTGGTGTCCTCAGGCAGCTCCACCCTTAGTTCAAGCTAAGATGGGTAGAGGAAAAACGCTCATCTTGAGGATTCACAAACCTTTGGGTGACGTCACGTCTATCTTTAATATACAGTCTTTATTTAATTTGTGTGTGAGGCAAGGAGATGGATAGGAAGGTGCTAAGATTAACTGCCACCACTCAGGCACACTCTGGCCTTTCTCACGATAAAAATACACTGCAAAAACCAATCAAAGTAAACCGGATTATAGCGAGCAAATTCATTTGTAACTGCAAAGAAGAACATAAAAGCCAAAGTGAATGGGAATGTTTCCTGTAATTATGAATTGACAGATTATCACTTTATGGCAAAAAAGCAGAAGCAGATCCTAACCAAGTGCAGCTTCGGTGACCACAAACTGGCAACTGAAAAAAGGAAGAGACAAAAAGGCACAGAAACCAGGGGATTTTACAAGATTCTGCCAATGAGGGGAAACACTGGCTATGATTTTCAGGCTTCCCCTTCAGGAGGAGAACCAGAAAACAGAATTTGTGGTCAACAACTTCTACTCCATTTCCAAACTTCAAAAATAATTTAATGACAACTTAAAATGAACAAAAATACTCCCAAGAGACCTGAGGATGGACGGCGCACACATTCATCAAGATGCACATATAAACATGAGATACTGTAAAAACTGCAATACATATAGATCAACCAAAACCGCAAATTCTGACGTTTTGACTATATTGTTGGGTCAGTAAAACTCTTTCGATTCAATGAAAACTTCATCTTTTAATTGCCTACACAGACCTGAGCTCAGCAGATGAGAGAGCAGCAGAAAAAGCAGCTTCAGAGGACAAGAACAAGACAGGTGAGTCAAAGTAACACCCAGACAGATAACTATATCTGCACTTCTACACAAAAAGTGCAGCACATACTATTAGCAGGCACATTCTTTAAGTAAATACCACAGCTCAGGTGGTTGTGTGATCGGCTTGCTTTGTCTTTGTCTGTCTTCACATTTCGGACACATGAAAATATTTCCTGAGGTGGGGCTTGGCCCAAAGTAGGTGATTCAGTTCATGCTTAGAATGAATTTTCTAAGCAGTGGTCACATTGATGATACAGTGTATTAATTTATGTTTTAATATTTAATTTCATGCAGTATGAATTCGCCCTCTTTAAATTAAGAGTAGGAATACATGGGGTCAACCTTCCAAAGCAATGGACAGAGCACAAGAGAGGTGAAGAAGAAAGTGCAGGCAGGGTGGAGTGGTTGGAGACGTGTCAGGGGTGCTTTGTGATAAACAAACCACTTTATTGATCCCCAGCTGGGGAAATTCAAATTGCCGACACTCCTACAGGTTGAATGCGCACACACACACACACACACACACACTAACGCTTAAAATCAGCATGCAGTGCGCCTGTCATTTCAGGCGCCAGGGGGCCTTGCTCAAGAGCACCTCGGCAATATTCAGATGGTGACGACTTTCTGGTCTCTGGTTCACCTCCACATATGGGTCCAGGGGAGGGTCTTGAGCCAGCTGGTCTCGGATGGCCACCAGGTCCAGGTCCAGGCCGGTCTCAAACTGGCAGCCCTCGGCAACTCTCCAGCTTCTAAACGAGTCCTCCGACATGCTGAGCCACTGCCACCCAAAGGAACAGAAGGATAACAGCAGGAATGAAAGGAATGGTTTACAAAACAGCAGTGAGACCTGCTATGATGTATGGTTTGGAGACGGTGGCACTGACGAAAAGACAGGAGGCAGAGCTGGAGGTGGCAGAACTGAAGATGTTGAGATTTTCATTGGGAGTGACCAGGATGGACAAAATTGAACCCATCAGAGGGACAGCTCAGGTTGAGTGGTTTGGAGATAAAGTCAGAGAGGCGAGGCTGAGATGGTTTGGACATGTTCAGAGGAGGGATAGTGGACATATTGGACAAAGGATGTTGAAGATGGAGCTGCCAGATAGGAGGAAAACCGGAAGACCATAGAGAAGGTTGATGGATGTAGTGAAAGAAGACATGAAGAAGGCTGGCGTGACAGAAGAGGTTGCAAGGGGCAGGATGAGATGGAGGCAGATGATCTGCTGTGGCGACCCCTAACGCGATCAATCAAAAGAAGAAGTATGAATTCCCTCTTTCTGCAATTCCACTCAAGACCTTGAACTGAAAATTAAGCTAAATGAGTAACCCAGAATACTTTGGCCTACTCCAGTGCAGCTGCAGATTTCCTTTTATTCACCACAATGCTGTATCAATACTTGCACCCAGTCCCTCACTAAGACAGAATTTACTCACTTATTTGCAAGTAGAATGGAAATCTGGCCTACAGATTTCCTGAGGTGCAAAGAAAAGGAAAAGCAGGACAATAAAAACAAGAAGAATAATTAACCTAATTTAAAACTATCTCTAATGTACTTCAAATACATTTACAAATACATGATCCTACCTTTTCCTGTCATGTACTCATAAATATTACTGTTTTGCAGCCATGTAGGAAATGCTGATCGTAGCCTACCCCAACCACTTGCCATCTGAGGTGTGCTTATGAATGCTGAAAGCGTGCTTTAAGTGCTGGGACATCTCATTGAGAGACTGAGCTATATTTTTACAACATTCTGACTTGTCACAGCACTAAAAGCTCTAACAGGTGTAAATAAAACCTCATTTAAAGAGGTTGCCATATATTCAGCTGTGCCAGTACTCATATTTGGTTCATTTTTTTGGTAGATAGCTTCAGAGTCGCAGATGTTAGATTAACAAACTTTTCTGGAAATATTTGAAAAACTCAGGAAATCATTTAAAACTACTTACCATTTTCCTGAAGGCCTTTCCACAATCCTCAGAGTCTCCTCTGACTATCTGGGTGAGAAATGTTCAGTCCATTGAAACCTTAAAATGTTTTTATTTCACCTCATATCTAACATTGTAGCTCTTCTTTCAAACCCACTTTACCAGGCATCCCACCATCTTTGGTTTGACCCAGAAGTATGGAGGACAAAATGTGACAAAACTTAGTTACTTCCAACCTCAGCAGAAATGTTTACATAATGTTATAGCTGTCCTGAATGCTTCACAACACTGCAAAGATTAGTGGAGATTTGACCTAAAAATGTATTTGAGACTGTTTTAGTATATATTTTAATGTATTTTTATTTGATTTCTCATTTTGATCAAAGAAAATAATAAAATACATTCCTAAAATTCAAGAAACAATAATCATATTTAACAGAAATTGAAACATATGCGCAAAGGACAGATCAAAATAATTTAGAATCATATAGAAGACAGGGAAGGTGGGAAACCCCCACCTTTTTTTTAATTTATAAAAAAGGAGAAAAAGCACGCCACTAATATTTACCCCCCTCCCGTTTACCCTGCTGTCCTCTTCCTTTCAAAATGGGTCAACAAAAAATTCTACCAACATAAAAAAAAGAGAGGGTTTGGCATGGTGGAACAGTGGTTAGCGTTGTTGTCTCACAACAAGAACGTTCCTGGTTTAAACCTCCCGGTCTTTCTGCGTGGAGCTTCCTCTGCACATATACTCATCGGCCAAATCATTAGGTCCACCTGTTCAACTGCTCATTAATGCAAATATGTTATCAGCCAGTTGCATGGTTTTTTGCTGTCATGGACTCATCTGTTTTTAAGAAACTGCTGATCTTCTGGGATTTTCCCACACAGCAATCTATAGAGTTTTTTATTATTATTATTAATAATTTATGCAACCAGGAAGTGAACTCTTGAGATTAAGAATTGCTTTTGTGAGAGGTCTAACAGGAAGCATTACCCTAGCACCTTTTTCAATGGCAGGAGAAACCAGAGCTCACAGAGAAAACCTGCAAACTCCACAGAGAAGAGCCCTGTCTGGGTTTGACCCCAGAGCCCTCTTGCTGTGAGGCAATAGTGCTAACCACTGATCCACCGTGCTTTACAGAAAATTGTCCAAAAAAAGAGAAAATAATGAGCAGCAGTTGTCTGGGAGAAAATGCCTTGCTGATGCTAGAGGTCAGAGAGGAGAATAGCCAGATTTCTTCATGCTCATAGGAAGGCAACAAGAACTCAAACCACCACTCTTTACAACCATTTCTGAACACACAACATCTGAAATCTTGAAGCAGATGAGCTACAGCAGCAGACTTTCACACCTGGTGCCACTCCTGTCAGCCAAGGGCAGGAAACTGAGTCTATAGTTCACACAAGTGCACCAAAATTGGACAATAGAAGACTGGAAAAACATCTGGTCTGATGAGTCTCAATTTCTGCTGCAACATTTGGATGGTAGGGTCAGAATATGGTGTAAACAACATGAAAGTATAGATCCATCCCACCTTTTAACAGCAGTTCTTGCTGCTGTTGCTGGTGTAATGGTGTGGGGAATATTTTCTTGGCACGCTGTGGTTCCCCTTTGTAGCAGCTGAGCATCATTTAAACTCCAAAGCGTACCTCAGTATTGTTGCTGACAGTGTTCATCCCTTTATGACCGCTATGTAATGGGAGATACTCATTATGGATGTGCAGTCGACTAATCTGCAGCAGCCGGGTGATGTCTCTGCTTTGTTGGATCCATGCCATGAAGAATTAAGACAGTTCTGAAGGCAAAAGGGGGTCCAACCTGTTATTAGCAAGGTCTAGCTATTAAAGTGGTTGGTAGGTGTAGGTCAATTGGTGATTCTGACAGCCTGCACCAAGAAGCAAGATCTGTTTATGCTGTGTATGACGACTGTTTATCTTCTCCACAGCCTCCAACTTCATCTATCTGAACACGGTTCCCATAGAGATGCTGACGGGCCCCTGTGCAGTACAGAAGGCGGTGTCCTCAACACTGAAGTTGACCCCGGGCTCCTTCACCCCGACCATAGTCAACATGAAAGTTTCTGTGAAGGGTGTCACACTCACAGACATCAAGAGGAAGTAAGAACAGACACCCTCCATCACCCTGTTACTGAGACTTTGCAAAGCGTGCATGGCAGACTCATGGCAGCAGAGCTGAGGTGTTGTTTGTGCGTAGCAGTGTGTCAAGCGTCTTCATTTCCCTACAGGCTCTTCTTCAGACGCCACTACCCTTCTCACCTGCTGAGCTATAGTGGTGAAGATCCAGACAATCGAGTGTGAGTATGGTAGTTTGGGGATGATATGTTCTCATTCTCTGTGAATAGTCTCTTTCATCTTAGTATCTGTGAGTACAGAGCTCAGAAATGTGCCTGTGTGGAGATTTTGGGGCACCTGGGGGACCTTTGGCTGCACCCCCATTGATTGGTCATTCAATAATTTCTTTCTTTCTTACTCTCACAGGTGGATGAGAGGTTCAAGCTTTGGTGCAAGGTAACACAAACTTCATATCTTTTGTTTTTAAAGTTTAATTGGGGGACTATTTTACATATTTTAACTATACTAGATTACCTTTGCTTAAGTCAGAGATCAAAATAATCCTTTACCTTATACTGGATCTTGCGCTGTTTTAGCTCCTCCCCCTTCAAGGCAACTTTCTTCTGATTGGCTCCCCCTCACAAACAGATTGTTTGGATAGCAGATGGTTGGGGCTTCTGTGCTTGAGTTCTTCTGTGCCGTGTTTAATATGAGCATCCACCACTGGAACATTCTACACTATACTGACAAAAGTATTGAGCCGCACCTCTTAATCACTGAATTCAGCATTCAGACCCACTGCCACAGGTGCATGAAATCAAGCACCTAGCCATGTAGTCTGCCTTTACAAACATTTGTGAAAGAATGGGTTGCTCTAAAGAGCTCACTGAATTCTAATGTGGTGCTGTAATAGGATGCAACAGCTGCATCAAGTCAGTTTGTAAATTTTCTTCCCGCCCAGATATTCCACCTCAACTATAAGTGGTAATATTGCAAAGTGGAAGTGTTTAGGAACCACAGCAACTCAGCCATGACATGGCAGACCACATAAAGCTGAATAGTGCGTAAAAGTCTACAAAGCTCTGTTGACTCAAGAACTGCTGTTTCAAACCTCCTCTGGCATTAATATCAGCACAAAAGCAATGCGCTGCGAGCTTCATTACATGGGTTTCCATGGCCGAGCAGCTGCATGCAAGCCTCATATCACCAAGCACAACGCCAAGTGTCGTATGGAATGGCGGACCACTGGATTATGGATCAGTAGAAACATGTTCTGTGCAGTGATGAATTGCACTTCTCTAACTGGCAGTCTGATGAACAACTCTGTCTGACTGCATTGCAAAAGTTTAGTGGCGGAGGGATAACGCTATGGGGTTGTTTTTCTGGGGCTGGCCTAGAACTCCTTAGTTTCGATGAAGCTAAATCTTAGTGCTTTAGCTTAACAAGACATATTGGACAATTCTATGCTTCTAATTGGGAACAGTTTGGGGAAGGCCCTTTTCTCTTCCAGCATGACTGTGCTCCATTGCACAAAGCAAGGTCCATAAAGGCATGACTGGATGAGTTTGGTATGGTAGAACTTGACTGGCCCACACAGAGCCCTGACCTCCACCCCATCCAACACCTTTGGGATGAGCTCGAAGGCCACAGACACACTCCAAAATAATGTAAAAGGCCTTCCCAGAAGAGTGGGCTATAGCTGTTATAGCTGCAAAGGTGGAACCAACTTCATATTAATGCCTATGGATTCAGAATAGGATGTCATAAAAGCTAATGTGAGGTGGCCCAATAATTTTGTCTATATAGTGTATTGTATAAAGAACAGGTCCCCTTAAAAATGTTTTTTCCTCTTCTTCTTCTTCATGTGGCACAAATTAATCTAACCTGTAACCAACAGGTTGTTTGGCTTCGTGGCAAAAGGCATTGAAGCCGGGATGGAGAACGTATGCCATGTCTTTGCAGAATATGACCCCCTGCAGCCCTGCAACAAAGTCATCGAGGTGATTCAGACAGCAATAACCAAGCCATAAACATATGAACCCCGAGATGACATGATACAGCTTTAGGAGTCCTGCTTACACTGTCTGTTTATACACTGTACCTTTCAACCAAAAACCTGTCCCATATGGTGGTCACAGGAAGCGTCACTACTGTTTTTCATAAAACTGGAAAAGTTGTTGTTTCTGCTGGATTGCAAGAAAAAAAACTGATTTAGATCCCAGTTTCTAGTGAGATGAGAAAAGTCATATTAAAAGACAGATGTGTAAGTAACTGTAGCATACAGGAAGATATACAAGACTGAACTGGCAACGTATGATTGTAATTAAATGAGGTCATATAGATGTATATCAAGGCACTTTTATGGAACACAAAATAATTTTAAATGTCAGAAACCAGCACCTTATGTCTGGGTAGGATCTGGAAAACTGGCTGATTTGTATTATATCTTCATGTAAAGGCATGTTGTTTTGTAAACTGAGGTTGGACTACGCACTTGATGATGCGTTAAAATACACTGATGGGGGATTTTAAAGACTCTGAAGATGAATAGACCTGAAGAAAAACAACTAATATTATTACTAATCTTGGAAGGTCCATTCATTTCAAAACAGAAACTCTGCAGATACCCCTCTTGTATGGTTCTGAATGTATTTATTACACGGCACTGCATTGCAAAAACTTTATTCTGCAGATCTGACTTCTTTTGTTCTGCATATGATGAAAAAATAAAGAGATCCAAGTTGTCAAAAGTTTATGGTGCATTTTTGTGACAGAAAACACGGCACATATTTCTGCGGATATTTCTCTGTTTTATTTGAAATGATAAATCTTTAGATAAAAGCATAATGCTTCATTCTGAAGTTACAGAGCTCTCAAAATGAAGAGTGTCCTGAAGCAAAGCAATACCAAGCACAGAACTGCATAGATAATATATTTTTTAAATATTTTCAACCTATTTTAAGGGACCTAAATGCAATGCTCAGCGGTCCTGTGGTTATTTATTTTTAATATCTTTGGTGCCAACTCAAAACTTTGCATAAAAACTTTCAGTCTGGTGTAACATGGCATGTGTTACACAACTAGAGTTGAGCACTGAGGACACGCTGCAGTGTTAACTATTTACAAATACTGCCCTCCTCTGGCTAACGATGAAAATCTTAATTCTCTGAGACGCGTGGTGAGTTAAAAGCCTCACTTCTGTTGGGGTCACAGTGAGCACAGTGCTATGTTATCAGCTCGAGTCTCAACATTTTTCTTTAAATTCATCTCCGCACACAGAATTAACTGCAATAACAAATGGCCCTCTAAGTTGACAAACTCTGGATTTCTTTCAGTGCTGTATGTGTCTGCAGTGCAAAGCTGTAAGGGACTGTAGGAGCATTACTGGGGAGCAGAGCAGGGGGTGACACTACCACAGGTTCACAAAGTGTAAGGGCGCCGCACACTGTGCAGTTTTAGCAGTGTGGTTCTGATAAACACGGGCTGAAGGTTCGGAGCGATAACACCTAAGGCCTGCGACAGATTGGCGACCCCGCCTCTCGCTCTGCAACAGCTGGGATAGTCCCCAGGCCCCCCCTCCTTGCAACCCTGTGCTAGATAAGCGATAAAGAAACTGGATGGATGGATGGATGATAATACCACTGTCTCAAAACCCACTCCTTCCACCTGTCCTGAAATGCCTCACTGAATTTTCAGCTCCCTCCTCCTGGCATCATCTGCACAGTCAACTTAAACCCGAGGAGCTGCTCTCACTTTAATGTGATTTTAAATGAAGTGGAGGATGCGGCTGTTTTGGCCCAAAACAATGAATTTTTCTACCGTCTTAGGAGTCCGGCTATTCTTTATTGCTTGAACTTTACTATCCCTAGTTTATACATTTTCACTGTGTGTGTGTTTGTGTTTGTTAAGTTAATGAAATCCATCCATTGAACTCCCTTGGCTATTATTTAATATCCAAAAACATTATTGCATTCAGCCAGCAACTGATTGCTATGCCTGTGTGTGTGATTTTTACAATCTTATGAGTTCATTCTAGTCCACACTGTGCATCATGAATCTAATAAAGCTGGGTAAACCATCATGTTTGATGTTCAATATAAACATATCGAATTGTGGGCTATTTCTCTGCTCTTGTTCCATGCTACAGCCTCCTTAGTTTGGTTCTGATAACAACCAGAGGACACTACTTAAACAAGCTTCTTTAACCCCAGCTCTTTGCTTTATTTTGCACATTTACCTCTTTTTTTTT